>MU225850.1:1387572-1402410 GCA_018584345.1 Thuja plicata
TTGTTCTCATGTCATTATTTAGTGTTCAAATGTAAAGTTGTAACAGTCATACATATTCAGGAAAATATCAGTCTATTGTACCAGTCATTATCATATTTGGAACATTATAATCAGATTTAGAGAATCTCATAATTCTTGGCTTTGGCTTCAGTGCATTATTACTTGAAATTCTATTATTGTTCATTNCTCTTCATTTCAATATTGGCATTGTTATCTCAATTATACTTGTGGATTTATTGCTCAACACTACATATCAAACAAGCAATTCAGTTGCATGCCAAGTGTTTGACGAATTGTCACAGTTCAGCGTTGGGGGTTTTAGTGGCCTTTATAGTAAGGGTCATTACAAATCCACTACATTTTGCCCATTGTAACTTTTGCAGGTGATATCCCCCAATGTAGGCCAGCCGTTCATGCCATTGCAAATAACCATGCCAAAGAGGCTACACATCCCCAATAATTCTGTCCCAAAATGCGAAACGCCTCCATTGCTGTCCTGAGAGGTTATTTTCCAAGAATGATTGCTGCATTCTTCAAGCCATAGCGGGTTATTCTCTCCCTTTTCCACACTACTCAATTGCAGCGATTAATTGTTGGTCATTCTAGCACTGAAGTCCCCGACAAGCATAATTTCTCCCAAATTATTGAAAATAGAGATATCTTTTTTTAACGAAGCAAACAAGTCTTCATTATCTAATTTCCACCTCTTGTAGAATTTAGAGTTTTTCGGAGCAAAGTAGCAGGCAACCAATCTGAATGTTGTCTCATTTACTGTTATCTGCAACCATATGTATTGTTTGTTTGGGTCTTCTTTTACAAATTTTACCAATCCATACCACTTCTCCTTGATAAAAATTGTGATTCCTCTGTGACCTTTACCCGTTTCATTCCCTTTGTTCCAAACTGAAAATTTCTTGTACCCATCAAAATCTGGGACTATACACCCTTCATGCTCATGTGTTTCCACTAGTATAATAACATCCTTCCCTTCTGCTATGGGCCCCAACCCAGGACCTCTTCTCCATGAATAACCCCTGTAGTTCCAGCTAACTACACTTAAGTGATCCCGTGGGGCCCCAATTTCCTATTTCTTATTAGAGGAATGCTCGCTGATTTGAGCTTTTCCATTTTTCAGCCAAGCCCACATTCGCTTGTTTATGTTTTCCTTTACTTCGTCCCATTCCTTCCTTTGTTCCTCTTGCTGAGCGAAATTTAGATCTTCATCTAGATAAATTTGTGTTTCTCTAAGCAGCCCTCTATGCTTAAGGATAGTATTTTTATCCTCTAAATCTCTCAAGATAACTCTTATGTGCCTATCCCTTCCCCCATCCAACTTTTTCTCTATCCTATTGCTTAAAGAATAACGCCTGTCCATTTAAGCTTATCTCTAAGGAAGTCCTTTGCTAGAATGTCAATTCTTTCTCTTTCTCCAAAGTCTTTCAACCCTTTGATGATTATATTTGCAGCCTTGCCCCGTTTGTCATGTTCTTCCCTTATCTGGATTTTGATTTGTTGCTTAATGATGCCCCTTTGTTTATTTGTTGATCGTTTACCACTTGAGACCTTGATTTGGCTTCTTCTATCCTTTCCTTTAATTGATTCTCTTTAACTTCTATGTCTGCTAAGGCTGATTGAATTTCTTTCAGATGTGTGATGTCCACCTCATTCACTGCTTCTTTCTCTTTACTCTTTGTTACCCTTAGAAGTGTCGTTTTCTTGTTTTAGAATCTCAAGCTCTTGCTGTCCCATATCCATTTTGGGTTGCATGTTTGAGATTTGCTGTTTAAGGCCTTCATTTTCCCGTTCTATTGTGCTTGTGTATTCCATTGCTTCATATACTTTGTTCTCCTCTTCCCAGTTCCTTGTCTCTAGGGTTTCCACCCTTTTTTTAGATCCATTAACTCTTCCACATATGATTCTGAGGACCACAAAAGTGGTGTTTTAGTTGGGCTATAATAAATATTGTTGTCTTGTTTAGCTTCATTGCTGTCCCCTTTGTTCGTTGCACCAATTTTTGCTTGATTTGTCTCCGATTTGGGGTTCCTATTGATTTCAACATGTTTTAGCAGCCCTTCTTTATCATTATCAACTTGTGTTGTTTGTTTCTCATTAGATTGATAATTTTTGTCAGAGACTCCATTGATCCGCGGTGAGATCACATCAACACATTTTTTATGCGTTTGTCTGACCTTTCGTATCTGTCTATGCCTTAGAATACCTTTGTATTGTTTTGCATTTTTACCAGTATTAACCTCACCCCAGTATTTCTTGCTTGTTTAAGGAAATCTGTTATAGCCGATTCCCAAATTCATGTTATACCTTCAACTGTTGTTAAAAGCTGAGATGCTAGGTGTCCCCCTGCATTCTGGTTCCAACCCTCCTGATACAAAAGGTTAACCATTGGTCCTCCCAGCTGGGTTTGAAGATTCCAATTGAATCCTACCTTGACTCCTATTTTAGAGTGAAATTTTTTATTTTCATCTGGCATGTGAGACCCTTTCATGCTGGGTCCATGAGACCAATGTGAGGTTATTATATGATTTATCAGAGTTGGGCCCCATAATGAATGATGTCTTGTGTTACTCCAATAATCTTTACTAAAATGAAAACTAATTTTCTAGTTATATAGTCTGTATTTTCGAGTGTATTTCCCAATGCTGTCTTCTTGAATGCTGTGGAGAAGTGCAGAATAATATAAAATGCGGTGGAGAAGTGCAGAGAATAATAGAAAAATACAAAAGGAGACAAGGAGGTAAAAAAACAAAGCAAAATAGGCCCACCTCCCCACCGACGGGGTCCTTTACAAGTCTGATCCTCTTTGCTGCCCTACGTGTTCTGCCTTGTCTACTGGCCCACCTCCCGTGCTCCCTGCGTGCAACCTGCATGTTCCCTGCGCGCAGTCTTTTTTAATCGTCTTTTGGTGTTTTACGTTTTAGTTGGCTATTTGGCCAATACCGTCTCAAATGCCACCTGCGGCCCACCTTGCATGCCCCCTGCGTCGTCCTCCCTACGTCTCAAATGTGATTCTCTTCATTATATTCGAAGTCAAAAGAAGTTTGACCTTTGTCTTTCTTGAAAATAATAAATGACGTCCCACGTTTTCTTCAAGATCAAACATTGGGAATTGGCAAGCTGCAATACCAAAGGGAGAGAATGGCGTCGGAGGTAAGTCACAGGATAATCAGAACCAATGGCATCAACATGCACATAGCAGAGCAAGGATCAGGTTTGTCTTCGCTCTTTTTTCTTCTCTCAAAATGCAAGCTTTCAATTGGAACGAAGGAATGTTGAATCAACGGTTTTTTAGGTCCCGTGGTATTGCTGATACACGGGTTTCCAGAATTGTGGTATTCGTGGAGGCACCAGATAGCAGCATTAGCAATGGCAGGGTACCACGCCGTGGCCCCTGACATGAGGGGTTACGGAGATACCGATGTTCCTCTCGGTGTCCACAATTACTCTCATTTGCGTCTTGTGGGGGACTTGATCGGCTTGCTTGATGCCCTTGGTCGTGATAAGGTACATGCTGCAAATGTTTTCTTTTTCTCTTTCCCCTCTCAAACATCACGTCCTGCCACCTTACCTTAAATGCCAGCCGCAGATAAATTTAGCTTCCCTTTTTCCCCGCAGATAATTGATCAAAATAGTTGCAGCAAGAAAGCTTTTGTTTGAAGTACCTTCTGAAAAAACTGCGTTTGATTTTTGCATCAACATTTTAATTCACACTCTATTATCTATCATTTGGATGGGAAGCAAATTACAAGAAAGATAGAAATCGATGGGATTAAAACAATTTGTCATTAGGATTCCGGAAGTACACAATTACATAAGGTACACACCGCGTAAGCCTAAAACATATTGTCATAATTTTTGCCATAGTTCAAAATATTGTTATTGGCAGCTTATTGCCAAGGGCCAAAAAAATATCGACAAAATATAGGAGATAAATCGGCAACTTATTGACAAAAAAAGGGGAACTTAAAAAATTGCTTAAATTTGATTAGAAATGCATTTTTTTTTGCAAAATTCAATGAGGAGATGCATCTAATGAGTCAGTAAATGAGTAAACAAAACAAACAAGCTGAGTCTAGATATATTTAAATGCAAATAGGGTACAAAATGACATCCTCATATGGAATGTTGATGAATGGTAGCCATAACCTGATAGTCTGAACTTTGAAGCAAACGAAAAATAGCAAATTGTCTTTGTAAAACTATAAGTAAATACAAGCACAACATCAAAAAGCTCTACATCTTCCTCTTCCCCTTCCCAACAGCTCTAGTAAAAACTACTGGAGGGGTAGGGGGTCTAGTCCTAGAAGTCCGCTGTGCCTATGCCTCCTCCCTCTGCACAACTTGCTGTGACTCGACTTATATTATCAAACACAATAATAGGCATTTTATGCCGACTACATCATCCCCCTCCCAAAAGAAAAACTCTGTCTTCCAGACGACAAGTATACATCAAGTAATATCCAAGAAGACTAATGGCAGGAGTGTAGATAATGACTTGTACTGCACAAACTCAAAGTTGTAGTGTACTCCAAAAATAAAATGGGGGTCTGGGGGCAACACTCCAGTGGGGTCAAGGGGCAGCGCTCCTTGCGGGGGTCTGGGGACAGCGCTTCTTGCGGGGGTCTGGGGACAGCGCCTCCAGCGGGGTCGAGGGGCAGTGCCCTTCTCGAGGTCCAAATTAACACCTTGGTAACCACACAGAACTCCATGGCGCACACCATTTTCTTTATTTTTTAAGATGCTCTAGATCCCTGCAAATCACCTTTCTTTTCCTTGGAACACTTTTTTTCTCCCCAAATAGCAAGTTTGCAACTCTCAAAATGTAAAATGAACTTGAATTGGGTTGGCAGTCCGTGTTAGCGGATTGCGGCCAATAAATAACCAGCTTATCGGCGATATGTTGGGATTTTTATCCCAACTTATCGACAATAAATTTGGGGATATAGTTGTGTATTTTATCGCCACGCCCAACTTATCGTGATAAAACATCTTATCGCCGAATTATCTACGATATTTTGAACTATGATTTTTGCATTCCATATATGGATTGCATGCTTGTAAATTCTTAACATTTGATTCCAGACAAAATCCTTGTAAAAGTGGATCACCTTAGAAAGTCCTCAGCTCAATTTTTCTTTAGGCAGATCTAGGAAAAAGACATTAAAGACCAACCCTTTAATTTCACGGAAATCAAAATGAAATAACCTGTTTTATTTCCAATAATATCTAATATCTATGTTATACTTTCTTTCAATAATTTGTTGCTCATTAGTTCTATGTTTTATGTTTTAATTGAACAATATGAGATTTTTGAACATAGAAGTATTTTGCTTTATGATTGGTTCATAAATATTATACTTCCATTAAATGAGAGTATAACCATTCATATTATTCATTTAGTTGTTAGGAATAAGAGATTTACCTTGAAGAAGTCCAATTTTAAGAAAAAAAATAGTCAATAGTTCCCTATCAAAATCACTCATACAATCTTGCTTCTTGTTCTAGCCACAAGGAATATCAACTCAACGTTTTCTCACTTGCAACTAATTTAGTGAACTCTTTCGGATACTTACAATCAAGTTTGCACAGGGATGGGGGTACTTGGGTACTTCGGGTACTCGTATGGCTATTTTTCAAAATAGGGGACGGGGGTACTTGGGTACATCAATTTTTTTTAATATAATTTAATATTTTATAGAAAACCTGAAAATACGAGTCATGACAATGAGTTTTCAAAACAAGAGCAGTGATAAAGTTTGCAAATGTAATGTATTGTTCTCAGTTTCAGATTTGCAATATATTTTTAATAATAATATATGCTAAATGTTTAGATATATAATAGAGAAGGCAAACTTTAAACACAAACAAGAAGATCATAAATCATATAACAACGACATATTGCAAATGATAAACTTCTAACTTGAACAGTGATAAGGTTTACTGTTTATCAATATTGTATCAAAATTTCAAACTGATTACATATTGAATTGAGCTTGATAAACAAGCTGATACACAAACAAAAAACTAAAACAAAAATCAGAAATCTTAATCAAGATCCTTAGTTATGATGCTCTTCTCTAAGTACACGGTACTTGGGTACGTGTACCAATACTTGACACGCGTCCTAGAGGTATGGGTACGAGTACCCATGCAACATAGCTTACAATCATACTATTAAGAAACAAGGGATGGACTTCCACCTTTTATTGCTAGTAACCCTAAGACTACTATGACAAAAAAATTCAATTCTCAAGAAAAATTAATCTCTCCAATCCTTGTCTTTAAAATGAGGGGTTAGCTAGCACATCTCATTGAGTGTATTATGCTAAAGAAAGGCCACATGAGTCAACCAAGAGGTAATAAATGTCTCTCATGCGAGAAGTCGAAATGAAAACCAATTAAAATCCCCGGATAAAACTTCAGTTCTGCTGTTTTGTCCTATATGGGACAAACTGGTTTGCAGATGAAACTGTTGGATATTTTGTCTTATATGGGACAAAATATCCCAACTTAGAAAGCGTGGAGAGGATGAGTTGATCATCCTTCTTTTTAATCCCACATTCTTTGAGTTGCCTTCGTAGTGATTTCATTTCAGTGAAGTAATCCTCTTTAGTACTAAAGTTTCTTGGACTTAGACTTAGGAGGTCAATTTCTAGCTCATGGCTCCTTAATTCATCGATCTTCCCAAATAGATTTTCAAGTGTTGTCCACACTTCATGGGGAGTTTTCAAGGCCTCGATGAGAAATAGAAGCTCTGGAGATAGATTAATGCTTAGAAGCCCAAAGGCTTGATCACATTTGTTAAACCACTTTTCTTTATCTTTTATAGCATTAGGCTTTTTTTCTGTACCCATAGTGACTCTATACAACCCTTCATTTTTCAGTGCTAGCTGAACATTTACTTTCCACTCGTGCTATTTGAAAGGTGTAAGAGAATTAATAGGTAGATTTGGCTCCATTCTATGAGTGCAACTTAGAATCATGGAAAGAGAAAAGGATTAATAGCTGGATTTGGCTCCATGGTATGAGTGCAACTTAGAATCATGGAAAGAGAAAAGGATTATTAGGTGGATTTGGCTCCATGCTATGAGTGCAACTTAGAATCACGAAGAGAAAACTTAGAGAAATATGAAGTGCTCAAAGCACAAAATGTTGAAAATCCCCGCTTGATTTTGGCTTTGATCCCCCCTTGTGGCTGGCATTTTATGTTTTAGTGCATGTACAAAAGAAGGCACTTGATAAAATAGTGCATTTTACAATGCAAATAGTCCTTATGGACGTGGAATGAGAACATATGAATTTTTGCAAAAACCGGTACTCAATTTTGAGGTACCATTCAAAAGTCATTACAATTTTCAATTATATAGGCCCATTTTAGTTACAGCAGCACTAAATGATTGAAAAATGCACAAAGGAGAGATCTAACCTATTCGTGTAAGAACTCATTGGAATTGTCTTTGAATAAGCTTTCCAATGAGTATCTACACTCAAAAAAATACTTTTGTTTGCAAGTTATACCAGAAACAAAAACTTTCCAATCTTTACAAGCTTTAAATTAATCTGATAGTTTCTTTTAACCATTAATGACTGAGTATAAACAATTATTGCAGCAATATATGCTCATAAAATCAAGTCAGTGAGGTGGTTAAGATGTTTGATAAACACTTCACACTCCAAATACAATTGTAATAGCTCCACACCACTTCCAAAAACTTGCTGATTTGAGTGCCTAGTGTTGACCTTGTGTTGGCTGCAAACTCCAATCCAAGTAGAACACAAACTCTTACTCTAAATTGCTCATTTGAACAGCAAAAATGAGTTGTATTTACAAAGGAAACGTTGTCTTTAAAAGTGGCTAATCTGGTGCTGCTGTGTGCTGGAAAAGAGGCCTATGTTGATCTGCTGTGTGCTGGAGAATGTTGGCTGGAAATCTGCAGGAAACTCAACACATAACAATTTAAATAAAAGCTGGCAGATTTTGTGACAGTATTGCTACATAAGGAAGCCACGTAGGAGACCAAAGAGAGGCATGGTAAGGGCCAAAGGATGCTGCAAATATTTAATATATTGTGTCTGCGAGAGAAGTGAAGAATGAGGGTGTGACAATGATTCAGCTAGAAGAAATTATGTGAGCAGATCAACCCTCAATTGTTCCTCAAATGCTTTTTTTATACATTTTGATGTTAAAAAAGTAACAGATTTCAACTTTCTCAAAGAACAGTGCATGCAAGTCAACCTCTGGGTCAAATGAACAAGAGAATGAGTGTAAATCATACACAACTAGCAAAATAGATTGCTACAAACTTGAATATCCTCCATACAATATCCAATCACAACATTCGTTGGATAGATCATATAAAACCTGCAATAACTGCCATAAATATTTGACATGCAAAAAGAAAGAATTGAAATCTTGAATAGCTAGATGGGTGATTGCTCAAAATAGGAGAAGGGTTTTGCTTGGAGGCTTTGATACTATGTTAGAGTTCTCAAGTTCTACAAGAAATGAACCAAGCTTCTACAAACAATGAGCACACAATAACCCAAAATAGTATTAATCAAGAGAAAAACAATGTACATAACAGGCTCACATATATAGGGAAGCAAGATGAGCGATAAGGTAGGAGAGAATGATTGACTATCCCTACACAATAGTTGACACATATGAGAACACTTAACAAGTGTATAACCAAGTGGCAAATGTGCACAAAAGAGGTGTCTCACTAAGTGAGAACACATGTCTACACTACATGAGGTGAGACAAATCACTAAATAACCACTAAGTAAACTTATGTTAATGTGAATAGGTCACCAACTAGACAAGTTAAATGCTAACTAGATATCAAATGATTCTATTTACACCAATAGGAACAACGATTTGGCAAGATTTCTTCCACTTTTCCTTCTATTTTTCAAGTGACTTGTAATATCAGGCATTAGGACTGGACTTAATTTGCCCTAGAATTCTTAAATGCTTTGATTTAGAGCCTGCAACCAGGTTAGTTATCAATAGTTTAATAAACATTTACTTAAACGATGATCCAAAGAGAATTCTTATCATTAATATAATAGATGAGCAAATATATGTAATTCCACAATGTTATTTAAAAGAATCCTAAACACCAATGTAATATACAAGTAGGATTCTCTTAGGATCTCCCCCGATAACCCATCCGCATCATAAAGTACCCTAGGGGATCATACAAGGTGCCTTGAGCCTGTCCATCAAACTCAGGAGCATGAAATATCACTTGCCATTCAGCCTCCCGGTCCCTCTCGGGTCACCACCACTTGAATGGATTTTATGCTACTTGCATTCCTTGCATGTACCCCGCCTCCCTCTCCCTCACCCCCCCTCCCCATAATGGGATGGTTTAATGGTTGTAGGTCTTAAAGGAATCTTTATCATCATTATACATGCCCACTAGATTACTAATTATGCATATATTATAGACAATGGAATATCTGCATTAATCACATGAAGACATATGACAAATTGACCAATTCATCATGTATTGCATCATATTTCACACCACAGTATATGACCAATAAATAACTGCTGCTTGCTATATTCAATTCTGAGTTTTTGTAATCTTCAATCAGATCCAATGCTGCTCTGTAAAGACCTTAAGGTCTATATGATCTGAATTTTATTTTTCTGAACTATTTAATCCTCAACATAAATAACTGATTACACAATATTGATTCAGGAAAATAAATAGTCAATAATACTTATGTAGATCCAAATCATTAAATAACAAGTTTTACCCAATAACTGTAAATTTAGGAATATATTTGTATTTGAAACTGATATAGAATTTCTTCACAACTGTAATTTAAGCTTTCAGATTACACAGAACTCAATATAGAGTTCGAAGAGTAACACAACAAAGAATAACTATTGAGGGTTTCGTCCCAAGACCATGTAGAGCTCGAACAACAACATACATTAGCAAAGGTGATCTCTTGGGGGTGCCATCCCAAGATCTGAATCGTGCACAAAGGCAAACTAAAATATTCAATATAACAAAAAACATGGCAGAGTCATCTACATATACCTATTTGGGGCAATTATCAACTTGCCGTGCAAGGCAAGTAAACAATCTGATTTCGCCCCTTTCTAGAAGTCGATAGAAGACACAAAACAAAATAAAATAAAGCACAAATTTGATTTTCTGCAAGAAGACAAAATTGCACTGTTGGCAGCAATCTGATGTTTCCTTCTAGGAGACAACTATCACTACAAGACAAAACTGGGCTTCTTCAAGAAGTCGGTGGTTCTTACTAGAAGATTCAAGACCAAGATCTAATTCTTTTCTTCTTACACAAGATAAGACCGCATGACTGGCAACAATATGATCTTTTCCAGATTTTTCTAGAAGGAGATGAAACTTCATTGTTGGCAGCCAGCACTGCTGTGCAAGCTAGGTGGCCTCAAATTTATTGGTTCATTACAGTCCTCCTGTCTCCTAGTTGCTTGACCTCAAGCAATTTCAGGTTAAGAGTGTTCGAAGATTTCAATTCCTTCCCAGGTTGCGTCCTCTGGTGGTAGTCCCTTACACTTGATTAAGTATTTTGGAATAGCTTTGTTATGTAATGTTGAATAAGTCAACCTTAGGTAGTTAGTTTTCCTTCTTTTTGTCACAACCTCTCTTCTATAAGTACAAGAGGGCTCATTGTAAATAATCATTTTTATGCAATGCAAGAAAACTCTGCTGGAATTGTGCAAGATACAAACTTTGCTTTTATTTGTGCAAGACTGATTTCAAAGTAAATCAAAGAGCAAGTGTTTTCCAATCTTTGTGTTGGGTTTGTTATATCATTGTTGTGTTCTTACGTCGCAATAGTGGTATTACCTTGAATTTATTGAGAAAGTGTATGAGTTTTTGTGTTGTTATAAAGGAAGCTTTAAATCTGATTTTGTGCAGACTTTGTGCTGTAATCATCAATTTGAGTTACGTAGAAGAGAATACATGGTCTTTAAGTTGTGATTCTTCGTAGAATTATGAATTAGAAAGGAAGTTTTATTTATTAATTCTTTGTGCTAAACATATTGCTGCCTCATCCTTAAATCATTGTAGGATAGTGTATGAGTCTTTGAGTTTATGTACATTCCTTAGTTTAATAGTTTACCAATATGCTTAACAATTAATCGTTTTGGTTAATTTTGAGTTTATTGGCATTATTGCTCCAACTAGTGCTTAGAAGTGAAATTGTAAGGGGTCTCAAGTTTCTAGAGTGCATATTTATGAAAGTGAAATCCTTCTTGAAGAAAGAGGAAGTGATACATGCAACGCACAATCTTAGATTAGTTTGAAGTTGTTAAGTTTTAGTTGATTCAGAAACAATAAGAAGGGCACCTCCCCTAAGTTGAGAAGAGAGATTATATCTCACATACTGTGTCTAAATACTCTGTTTTGTAAGTAGTGTGTCTATGACCGCTTACAAAATATTTAGCTAACATCAAGCAACATTCTCAATCTTTTAGTGAGACGCCAACTTGAGAATATGCCTCCATCCTCCTAGTGAGTCCTCCAACCTCCTCTTCAATGTCCTTATATCTTATCCATCAAATGTAGCATACGGAACTTTGAGAGCATAAGCATGAGAAGATGCAACCATTTTCAAAAGGAGAAGCTTGCTGGTTTCAACCAAATATGCACCCATAACAATGATTTTATTCTTAGAAAATGTGATAATAAATCTCGAAAACTAAAATATAATATCACAAATGGATTTGAAAGGTGCCAAAACCTAGGCAACAGCTAAATGCGCCTATGCTTTTTAAAACAAAAAATGCAACATTCCAATTTCATAGGGCTTTTAGTCGTAGATAATCTGACATGAATAAAGGGAACCTTTGTGAGATTTGAACTTGAGCTTTCATCTTGCATGGATGCCTTAAGGATTCTTGTTGCTATGTGTGCTATGCACTAGTCTTTGATTTTAATTGTCAACACCTTAGTATATACCTTTTGCAATGTCTAAAAATTGTATTAGAGTCCTAGACTTGAATCCTGCTCCTTTACATCGTAATGTTTCTTTAAATGCTCTACTAATTTTATCCCAATCAACTCTTCTACATCACAATCTTTGTTTTATGTGCCAGAAATCTGTAGAAATTCAATGTAATTCCTTTAAGCACTCTCTTAAAGAAAGTTTTCGATGAAGACAATATAACCATTAATAAATCAAATCTTAAGAATTTTTCCACCTTTGGTACTAAAGGCTTGTAGGAATTGCAATGAGTTGCTCTTCTTTTCACTAGCCTTGTTAAATTGCCCTGCTTTTATATTAACAGCTTTCAAACACAACTTAAAATAATAGGAAAGTATTGAGGGTACCATTATTTTTAATCTTTTCTTGACATGCTCTAAAAATTAAATAAACTATGCCTTCATTCCGAACTTCGCTGTCCACTGGCAGTAAAATTTAATTTATTTCCATAGCAGGTTGAAAACTATAAAAACAAAGATGCTTGAAACTGAAAAGAACTTGCTGTATTTTTCTTCTTATCATGCTTGTGGAAAACGTGATGCAGATGGAGCTCAAATCATGTATGATTGATTCCTTTAAAGCCATCTGACCTCTGCAAAATTATGGTATTTGAATACTTGCAAGTTGCCCTCCTCTTTTAAGCCAGTACCCTCCTTTGATCTTCTCCACAGCTCTGATGCCAAATTGAAATGGTAAATGATCTTCATCATTGAAAGATTGAGTATATTTTATATCATCGAATGCCAATTACATTACTTTGATAAAGGGCTTATAAAAGACTTTTCTTTCTTCCACGCAACAACTACCTCTCTAACTTATCACAATGATCACTCTACCCGACAGTATTAATATGTACTAAGCTGCAAATATTTATTATTAACATAACTATAATTATTATGACCTAGGAAGTAATATTTCCAACACCTATAATATAGGTAAAATGCCAATCTGCATGTAACCCGAAAGTTGTGTAGCATGTATTCATGCTTCCTTATTAAGGAGATTTTTTTTGTTCAAATAATTAGTTGCATGCATTCAATATATGTAATGACCCAAACCGGGTCTTTTCCAAATTTTCACAAATATATCTCATGCAGATTTAAACAAGGACATTCACACAATAAACCATGGATTCAACAATAATAAACCAGCAATATATATTCCATTAAAACCCTCAGCAACATTATTGCATTATACAACAACAATTACAATAACAGTGAGATTTCTCACAATCCAAATCCGAACTACAATATGCAACAGAATATCAAAATAACAGAAAAGAACCTGGAAATGCAATGGTGAGCTCTGCTTTGAATCCACCCCTGAGATGAACTAGGTTTCTGTCCAATCCATCGAGAAAGCTTGAAGGTTTCTGTCCTCAGGTTTCAGAATCGAAAGCTGAAGCTCTCTGGATTCTCCAAGAGAAATAAATTCATAAAACTAAAAACATACTCAATGAGACTCCAAGCCTTCTTTTAAGGCTGTAGCTGTGACTTCAGTTTCCCCACTTTGTCTCTTCATATTCCACTTAAAGTCACTTTTTAAATAAATATAACCGTTGAGTTATAAAGTGACATAATAAAATAAAGTAAGGAATCTTCTGACATTAAAATGGTGTGCCAAACAAACTCAGATGAAGACGTGTGATAGCTTGCCGGAAAGCTCTCGGCGAGACGCTCCAAGTCCACTACTGAAATGCCAAAAAAACAGAGTTCTGCCGACTTACTATAAATAGTAAGCACCCTGGAAACCTTGTGGAAATTGCTTCGATTGGCTTGAAACTGAAAACGCCTAGGCCAAACATCCCTTTGATCACCTGCCAAGCCTCGGTTAGCCCACCGGACCATGATGAAAAGGCTAACTAAAAGGCACGAAATAATGTGCCCCGAAAAGGGGACATTACAAATCATCCCTTCCCGGAGATTGCTTGCCCTCAAGCAATCGGTATTTGCATGTTGTGATCATAATACCTGGATCCCAAACCAACCTCAGGGAAGCTGCTCCACCAATCTGTCGTGTAAAACTGAAACAAATATTATGCCCCGACCTGTGAAGCCATTCACACAGCAACAAAACAACAACCAGTCTAATGCCAGGATCCCAAATCACTGCAGGATCAGTCATACCAATCTGCCCTGTGCTGCCATCATCTGTGAGAAAGTCCTCAACCAAACTGAGAACCTCACTCTAGCTGAGATCACCAGCACCTCTACGGTTAGATGCAGGGGGAAACCAAACCTCACACCAATCGGCTCCCTGAATAAATACCACCCGCGAGTACGTCCCTCCTGGATCCCATAAGTAAAAGGGCCATCCATCTGCCCAGCTGGCTGAAATATCCTGATGCCCTATGCCCATACTGAGTGAATCACCAGAAATGTCCAACTGCCATAACACTGCCCCTCTGGTCCGTCGCCCGAACTGGAAATTGTACTGAAGAGGCAAGGTACCCAGACTGCCGGACAAGGCTTCCACCTGCAAGCAAGGAAGCATACCAAACCAATCACTCACCTCACACCTCTGCAATAATCAGAAAAGAAAGTTCTCCGTAGGTGGGCTGAATGAAAAACAGAATGCATCCCATACAATGTGGCCAACATGCGATGTACTAACCAACTCTACTGGAATTCCTGAATTAGCATAAGGATTCCATAACTGTCTCTCAATACCTGGAGTCATACAACGTACACCATGGTGTGAAAATTCACCCCAACAAGCATAATCATCATACCAAGCTCGATAACCCCGTACTGAATAAGCTCTACCCAATCATCATCATCATGCCTAAAATATGTGGTGATAGAATTACCATAAGCACTGGATGAA
>MU225850.1:1426644-1445225 GCA_018584345.1 Thuja plicata
TTTTTGTAAACTAATTTGTATTTTTCAAATTTCAATTGTAGGTGTCTGAGCCCCTGGTTAGAGTTCTGCGCTTGGTTGATGGGGATCAAACCCCAATGGGGTATCTTTATGAGGCCATGGATAGGGCAAAAGAGTCTATAAAAAATTACTACAAGGGGGATAGACTCAAATATGATCCCATTTGGGAAATTATTGATAAGAGGTGGAACAATCAGCTCCACCAAGCCATTCATGCAGCAGGGTACTTCCTCAATCCCCGTTTCAGGTACGATGATTCTTATCCAGATTTTACTAAGACTTGATTTCACTTTGTTTTTGTAGGTTGTGTACTAAAACTTGATTTCTCTTTGTATTTGTTTCAACTTTCAGGCACGATGATTCTTTTTCAGATCCTAATGGAGAGGTCATGGAGGGCCTCTCTCTATGCATTCAGAGGATGATACTCAGTGATGCGGAGAGAGACAGTGTTGTGACTGAACAAAAAATGTATGTGGAATCAAGGGGTAATTTATTCTCTTCAGAATTGACAAAGGGAGCAAGAGGCACTCAAACCCCAAGTAAAACATTTGCAATTTTGTCATTTGATAAATTATGTTTTCTCTTCTCTTTTCTCTTTGCTTTCTAACTTCTCAATATTTTATTTTGCAGATGAGTGGTGGCAAATTTGGGGTGGAAATACCCCAAATCTAAAGAAATTTGCTCTCAAAATCTTATGCCAGCCCTGTAGCTCATCCCATTGTGAGCGCAATTGGAGCTTATTTGAGTCCATCCACACATAGAAGAGAAGCAAGTTGTCCCAAAAACGCCTCAATGACCTTGTCTATGTGCAATATAATCTTAAGTTGCGCATAAGAAAGGTAAAAGAAGCACCTCTTGGTCCAATTGATTTGGACGATATAGATCCTTACAGCGATTGGACGACACAGGAGCAACCACCATTGTTTACAAAGGATGACATCATAGATTTGGAGAGGCAGGCTACGGAGGAGGGTGGATTTGGTTTCACATTGGATGACATTGAGGAGTCAGATGAGGACTCAGATGAGGAGTCATTGCCAGTGCAAGGAGCTACATCCAGGATGGAGGGCGAGCCACACGCATCATCAGAGATACCGAGCGAGGAGGCACAGTCACGCCCAGGGCCAGTGTTGGGTTCTAGTTCTACTACTAGGACTAGACTCTCTAGTGCCTCTCCCACATTTGCTAGTAGAGCTGGGAAGAGGAAGATTTAATTTTAATTTGTAATGATGTATTTTCTTCTAGTTTTACAGAAACTAAAACTATTTAGTACTGTTTTTCTTCTAGGCTTCTAGCCATCAACATTCCGCATGAGAATGCGATTTTGTACCCACTTTGCGTTTATATATATATATCTAAATTCAATTTGTTTCTTTTGTGTTCTTATTAATTAACTCATTGGATGCATCCTCTCATTGAATTTTGCAAAAAAATGCATATCTAATTAAAATTAAGCTGTTTTTTAAGTTCTCGAGTTTTTTGCCGAGTTTTTCCTGATTTTTTTTTTGGCCTTGGTGAGTTTTTGCCGATTGAGAGTCTTGCAACTTTGGCTCTCACATATAGATGAGATTAAAGATACAGAAGTGGGGCATGCAGATATGGCTGAATTCATTCAAACGACGAAAGTAGTAAACCCGAAGGATGAGATGATGAAAATTCTCAAGAGCCATATACACCTGCTCTCGACTTTTCCTATTGCAGCATTAGAACCTGAATTTGTTCTAGCATGTGCGTCGCACTTTGACAAAGAGACCCAAAGAATTAGGGATGCAAAAGGTAAAATAGTCATGAGGTTAGATGCAGAGGCTATTGACAGAATCTTTCATGTTCCTTGGGCACCAGTGTATGCAGACATTTCTCATGAGAAGGCTCTCGAGTATTACTATGAGAGAAGATGATTGCAGGAGAGAAATCAATACGCTTTGGTTTGTTAAACCAAGGCAATCAATTTCATCTTGGTGGCTCGCTACATTGTTCAGAACGAAGTTCAAGGAGGAGATCAATGATATGATTACTCTTCTATGCAGAATGCGGGGTTTGAAGAAATCCAATGTTTTTGAGCCTTGGATGTTTCAATATATTTCCATTGTTAAGAAAGGAAAACAAAAGATATTTTGGGTAGAGTTGATCAGTGACTCTTTGTGTCAGCAGTTATCAGAGGTATCCACTACTATGACATTTTACATGAGTTCCTATCTTGTGTATATTGTTGCAGCTTTCCGAGCATTACAATGATTATCCTATGATGGGGATAAGAGTAAGTTATCAGCATGGAAATATTTCACATAGTTACCCATGGCCACAAGGAGGCATCATTATCGTAGACTTCAAGATGCTTTCTTTGGTAACTTCATGTGTCAGTTTGATAGAACACTTGAGAACAGGAGGGTTTCAGAGGCAGCATGGAGAAAGGTAAGTGAGTACGGGTGCATGTTCCTACAGTTCCTGAATTTTACTTACATGAGAGTCGGGTGCTTTGATGATCACCCGTACATGTTGCTGAGATATCCAACTAATAAGTTTGTTCTGATGGAGCTGGGAAGACAACTGATATATGTACATGCTAGACAGTCTGCATCACGTAAGACTGGATTTTCTATTTCCACTCAACATCCCTTGGTAATTGGTAAGTTTCACTTACTTCTTCACAAAAGGCAAAGGCAATGAAGACCGAGTTGCAGGAAATTAAACTCAAAAAGTTTAAAATCCGAGATGATTTTGACTATCGAGGTATGAAGGACAAGATCAAGCGATCTTTCACTCATGTTCACCGAATTGAAGATGTCTGAATAGATATTCCTACAAATAAGGATATCATAAGGATGGATTATTGCAGGCTTACCACAGAACAAATCATTGACTTGAATCTTACTGATATTCCTAATGGAATGGAGGATGATGGAGATATATTGGATCCAGGGTATGAGAGAGTAAGGGTAGCGGCTCAGTATCTTCTCCCAATTTAGTGGTCGTTGAAGGAGAATTTTTCCATAACCGACACGTTTCACTCCGTATGGCTAATACTCACGCTTGGCTTAAGCGTAGAGGTATTAAGATGAGAAGGTTTAAAGCAGGGTCAGATGATGATACATCCAGACCTGTGGGTCGAAGATCAGAGATGAGAACTAAGAATAAGGATAATGCATCCTCCTCTGGAACCATGCTGAAATTGAAGCTCAAATCAAAAGAGAAGACTCAGGAAGATGTTCCGGTCAAAAGAAAAGAACAAGTCATGATTCAGGAAATTCTTGAAGAAGATAGTCAACAAGAAGATGTAGTACAAGGCTTCTAGAAGTAACAAATGCACGATCTACCCCTGTAGAAACTACATAGGAATTCATTCCTATAGATGTATCTGGTTTCATTATTGATGTTGATGTTGACACATTCTCTACATTTTTGACACCTACAATGGCATCTCATGTATCTTTACAAGCCACTGAGTCGATTCATATTGAGCCTCGTGAAGATCTGGCTAGTGCGTTTTCTTATAGTTCTCATCTACCTTCACCTATGATTCCTTTTGTGGAAGGTTATTCTACCTTGAGTGATTTTGACAGGTTTATGTCGTAGTCGATGCCTATTGTTGTTCAAACTGAAGCACCAACAATTGTCTCTACTATGTTATGCACTCAACCGAGCCCATCACACCCTGTAGATGAAGAGACTCAAGCTATTCTCTCTGATCTTCCTTCTTGGCTAAGTGCACTTGTTCCTAAAAGAAAGAAACAAGAAGTTTTGCCAGATAACTTCGATTTTGAGCAGCTAAAGCGGGTCAGGACCAAGGGTGTCAAGAGAGCTAGAACTGTGTCAAGGGTTCGGGTTGACAAGGACAAAACAAAATATGTGGAGATAGCGGAACCTCTTGTAGATAAGCCCTGTGATGAAATGCAGCTTGCTGATTTTAGAATCACTAGGCTTGATTTGGGTAATCAGAGTCCAGACACATGTTAGTTTGGTCAAATGATGCCCAAGAATCCATAGCACTACTGGCACAAGAGTGCGACGAGCTTAAGAGGAAGAAAAACCAGTTGAAGGAGCATAATGAGTTACTTATGACAGTAATTCAAAAGATTACTGAAGCTTCACAACAGGTTGATCCATTAGCATCCTCTATTGTAGAGGAATCTGTCAGGCAGGTTGAGAGAGCTGGGGAGATGGTTGCAACCATTAATGCATGGGTGGATCAGATAATGCTTCAGGGAGCAAAGTTGGTCAAGAAAGCACTCCAGGTGCTCACATGTGCCAGGCAAGCGACATCCCAGTTGAAGGGAGTTCGAGGAACTTTCAGTCAAGACTAGGAGTCACTTGAGAAGGACTTGGAGGTTCGGAATAAATTTTCAAACTTGAAACTGAAGATGCTGTGCAAGAATGGGGTAATACTCTCTCTCTCGAGAACTACATTAGATCCAAGGAGCTTTTGGTGAACAAGGGTCAAGTCCTTGAAGGCCTAATTATAGACTTGGATGCGGCAATAGAAATATGTGCCGAAAAAGAGCAAAAGGTCAGCACCCAGTTTGTAAAGATATCATGCAAATTGGTAGGCGATGACCATGAATTAATTGCAGAAGATAGTGTGGTCTCAGACCTCTTGCTAATGATTCACCTGGAGCTTGAGGCAGATCACTTCACCCTAACTTCCATTTACAAGCTAACAGGTTACCAAACTTCACTCAATCTTCTTCAAACTGTTCTTGAGGAAAGCGGTGTCATAATTTCTAGATGTTCAGATACAGTCTTCAGGACAACCGCTATTGCAGAGAACACCATTGGACCAAATCCGAATGATATCCAGGAAGGCATTCACAGGTTTCAGGATTTCATGGCACATAATGGAGAAGAGTGAAGAGTGCTTTCGAGCATTCAATTAGATTTCTCATTGCTTTCTAGGATTTTAAATATGCATTTTCTTTTTAGTTTGACAAGTTACATGTAAAGCATAATACTGTAATTGCCTATGTAGTCAAACGTGCAAAGCAAAAATTTGCAATTGCATAACTCATTACATGTAATCACATTACATAGGACTGTAATGTTGAATAAGTCAATTGTAGGTAGTTAGTTATTGAATAAGTCTCGATCAATTGGGTTTCTCCCACTTTTCGTTCTCAGCCCCTCATCTATAAATAAAGGAGGGTGCTCTTTGTAATTTTTATCTTTATGCATTGCAAGAAAACTTTGGTGAGACTGTGCAAGTTCAAACTTTGCTTTAATTTGTGCAAGTTAACTTTGGAGTGAATAAAAAGCGAGTATTTTCATTCTTTGAGTTGAGGAAGCTTGTGGGATTATTCGTATTGCTATAAGGAGAATCATGAATCTGATTTTGTATAGACTTTGCGCTATAAATGTCAATTTGAGTTAGTTACAAGTGAATGCATAGACTTTGAGCTGTGATTCATAGTTATATTAGAAGTAGAAAAGAAGTTTCATGTGTTTTAATTCTTTGTGCTTATCCTATTGCAGCTTTGTCTTTTGAAATTATTTCAGGATGGTGTATAAGTCTGTGAGCTTATATATATTCCTTAGTCTACTGTCAACTAGTACGCTTGGCATTAATCTTTCGGTTAATATTGAGTTTATTGGTATTATTGCTTCAACTAGTATTTAGAGGTGAAATTGTTAAAAGTCTCCAAGTTGTAGAGTTCGTATTTGTGAAAGTGAAATCCTTCCTGAAGAAAGAGGAAGTGATACGTGGAACACCAATTTTAGGTTAAATTTGAGTTTCTTGTTAGGTTCTAGTTGAGTTAGCAGCAATAAGAAGAGTGCCTCCCCTAAGTTGAGAGGAGAGATTTGTTCTCACATACTGTGTCTAAATAGCTCATTTTGAAAGTAGTGTGCCTAAGACTACTTAAAAATATTTAGCCAACACCCTCTTCTCAAATAACTACACATGGCTGATCATACATATCCTTCCCCAATCTCCACATTCTCAACAGCCAAATACATAGGTCTTTATTTATGATTTCCCTCTTCAAATATTTTGAGAACTTTTCTGCTACTGTGAACATGTCATCTTGGTTGGCTGCCTCTAGTATTCTTCTAAATGATTATTTCCACTTGCTCCTCCATCCTCTTCTTACCCTTTCCCTTCTTTTTGTTCACAGCTTCGGCCATTTTCCGACTTGTTCTCTTTTCTAGAGCATATGTGGAGAGTAGTGGAGCTGAAATTTATCTTGATAGGAGGGGTGGCAGCTTGGTGCATTCAAGTGAATGTCCTTTTAACCGGGTTGGAATGTCCTTTTTTCAACCATCCTAAATGTTCGTGAGAGGTTGCCATCATTGTATAGAATGGAGGTTAAGGCACTTCTTGCTGTAATTTTCAAGCTCACATTGCCATAAATAATTGATCATTGTAACCATAGTTACAAGACCCAGACTCGGCATGAACTCGACAAGCTGATTTTTGACTTAGAGTCAGACTCGGCATCTAGACTCAACAAAAAACTCGACAAATTGAAACACTCAAGAAATTCAAAGATTAAGGATTTAAAACTTGTTTCACGCATCATTTAATAAATTAACCTTAAAGACAATAATCTTAACAAATAGAAGCTACTTTGAACACATGCACAAGTTTACATTGATGACATAAGTATAAATGCAAGTTTTAGGCTTTAGCTAAAGGAAATAAGTTAAACTAAATAACACATTGGAAATATAAGTAGTGTCAAATGTCTACAATATTCATGGAACATGAAATCCATGGACGTGAAAGTTCAAAACAATATCAAAATAAAAGTTAGAGCCTAGAAGACTAAGGCTCAGAGGAGCCTATATCAGCGACCACTTGACCCTGCAACCCTCCTATGTGTACGCCTAAGATAGGTCCTAGATGATTCTGCAGTCATGATATCTGCCTGTGTCTCAAGCTCAGCCTCAGTGACATCCACATCATCCTTGGGGTCCTCCAATGACTCCTCGTGCTCTAGCCTTCACTGCCATCACAACTGCCTCTGCCTCTCGATTTACCTGATCAACCCATTACAAGTCTTCATCACTAAAGACAGGATCATGAACCTCAATGTTCCACTCTACATGTGGATCAACCTCCTCTAAAGTGATAGGAGACGTGTCAAGGCCCAAGATTTGTCTGTGACAGAGGCGAAGGTTGTAATGAACAAACACAAGATCATTCAATGTTTGCATAGCCACCCTGTTGCACTTTTTCGAGTGTATATGCTCATACATGCTCCAATTGCGCTTGCATCCTGAAGCACTACATGGCGGGCTCAAGATACAAACTGCAATCCTCTGTAAATTTGACACCTTAGCACCAAACATCTCCCACCATGCATCTAAAATGAGAAAAAATAAAAATCAATTCTTTTCTATAACTATGAGCTTATCAATGTAAAATGGTAATAGAATCATAGAGAGAAAAAGTTTAAGATTTAAATGTTAAATTATGCCTTGAATAGTTTTTTTACCTGGCATCATTAGTGTCTGGTTTTGCTTACATATGACTTGTATCAAAGCTCTCCTTGTGAATTCCAAGACATCTCTATCTCAGGGACTATGTGTGCTCCAAGCAATGAATCATAAGACATTCGCTCTACAACTTCTTAGAGCCCACTAAACACCTCTTCATCGGCCTTGAAATCTGGGTGAAATTGGAATGTCAGCTTAAGGTAGCAAGTAGTTGCATGTATAGGCCTGTGAAGCAGATTGTGCCATCATCGATCAATGACCTCCTATAGGGGACCGTATCTAGCCCGATTCCCTGAGTAAGTAGATCTAATGGCCTCCTTCACTCTGCCCATGCCCTCATAAATTAAGCCCATTGTGGGCTTCTCTTCTTTAGCAACTCATAGGAGAACAACAAGAGGCTCTACGAACTACGATCATTGTGAAAGTTGAAACATTAAGCTTTAAGTTTTAAGTTTTACTTTTAACAATGAACAAAGAACATAAACAAGTGTGAACAAAAATGAGGAAGTTAAATGGAAATGAGAATAAAACTATAATGGAAAATTACCTACACAATCTCCTTGGCCGGTTGCCAAAAGCCATTCTCATATAAAACCAGATCAACCATCTCAATCCCTGCATTGGTCTTCGCATATGATGATGTGGTCCACTCCTCACTTACAAACATGCGTTTCTAACTGGCTTTGGACTGAAGCAAGAATTGCAAAGTGATAAAATTGGTTGCAAATCGGGTGAAACCTAGACGGGCCAACTCTTTCTTATTTGTGAAATTCCTCATAAGGTTGAGGACCAAAGTATGATTATATATGAGTTTACAAATATTCCTTGCGTGCTCTACACATGTTTTTATCCAAGGAAGTTTGCCAAAATCTTCCAATATGAGGTCAAGGCAATGAGTAGCACGAGGGGCCCAAAACAAGGTGGGGTGCCTCTCCATAAGAATTCTACCTGCAACAACATAATTTTATGCATTATCTATGACTATTTGTACCACATTCTCCTCAGCTAGCTCCTCCAACACTTCCTCCAAGACCTCAGAAAGATACTCAACATTTTTTCGTTTTGCTTGAAGAATCAATTAACTTCAAAAACACTGTGCCACCTAAGAAAGAAAAAAAGCAATTTAGTAAAGTAAAAAATTAAAAACTTAATCAATAAATCAACATATTTTACAAAGTAGTAAGTACAAATTGTACAGTTACCTAATGAAGAGACAAGAAAATTCAGTATTGTTCTACTTCTTCAATCGGTCCAACCATCAATCATGATTGTGCAACCCTTCATCCTCCATACCTTATGCTGCTTGGCAATTGTGGCTTTGACATCAGCCAATTTTTGACTCAAAATAGGACCTTTTAGCTCCTCACTATTAGGGGCTTTGAACCTCACACCACAAATAGTAACGGCATCTACCATTATTTGCCAATAAGGAGACCTAAAACAAATTAAATTAACATAATAAGTATTAAGTTTTACTTTCAACTTTAAAAGTTAAAATAATCAATGTGGCATACTCTTCAAAGCAAGTAAATCAAGACACAAAAATCAAAATAATAATAAATACCTCGTTGCATGAAATGAAAGGTTGTTGTAGAACCAAAAATCTCCAATTGCAATTTTCGCAGCCTCCTGTTTCTTATTCCAATCCATGCTCTCAAGCGATGGTTGGGCACCCAGAGTCATGCGTGGAACAAAAAGGGAATCTAATGCGGATATCTTTTTACGACTGCGATGCCCAATGCTCACACTCGTAGTACCACTACTTGTAGATGTAGGAAATGGAGGCCGAGGATTTGAAGAAGCCTCTCCAACAATGTTTGTCATATCTTCCATATGCTTTTGTTGTAATTGTTTTTTCTCGTCAAATTCCTCTATTAGAGCTTGCATTTTGTTGGGTGGATTGTTTGCAATCGACAGTTTTGGGATCAATTGCAAAACAATGGTTCCAGCCACAGTGTGTGACACAACCTCTCCTACTTCTAAGGGAAGGATCATCCTTCTTATTGCTACTAGAATCAGCTAAACACTTAACTATTTCTATTTACACTAAGCTAATATGGGGTGGGACATTCATCATATTCTCTTTTTTCAGAATAGATGTTACCTTTACAATACGATCTTTAATCACTAGTGTAATTCACTTGAAAGTATTCATTGAGGCAATAATCCCGATAAACAGAAAATTAGACGTAAGAACAACCTTCAGCGTACCAGCAACTTTCAATAACTTAGAAGCTCACAAAAGCTCAAAGTCTTTCCATGACTCCTTATGTGAATTCAGGAACAAAGATGAAACATACATGTAGTTCAATGTCTCCAATGTATACTTCATCTTTCATGCACAAACACAGAAAATAAAGGCAGCACAAAGTCTGCAAATTATTCCTTTGCTTGAGCGTAGTACACTAGTTTAAAACGTGATAAGCAACTGAAAGTCTGCAAGATCATGCCTGAAAGTCTAACTATAATTCTAAACACAACTAGCTGCTCAAAGTATGCAAGATTGAATTTGAATACCTCTTGAACAATAGAACAACACTCACAACCAACTCCAGATTATGTCGTCACATGAAAACTTGAATCAGCACAAAGTCCGAAAGCAACCTGCCTCTTTTATTGATTGCAATTTGATCTAAATCTAAACGCAATGTTTTAGAGTGCACACACAAATTGGCATCTATGCATTGCCAAAAGATCCTTATTTACAATGAGCCCTGTTGTATTTATAGAAGAGAGGTTGTGAGAGAAAGGTGGGAGGATCCTAACTAACTGTTCACTTATTCAACATTACAGTCCTATGTAATGTGATTACATGCAATTACATGTTACAATTTTACATGCGACGTGGTCACATGCGATTGCAATTTTTTTCTTTACATGTAATTTGTCAAAAATGAATTACATATGCATGATTGAAACTAAACTAAGTGTCTGACAAAACATAACTTTTATTACATCATCCTCTGTCAAAGAGGTCTTCCTATCGCCGGATTGTTAGTGTTTGGAATCTTCAAATTTGTATATGGGTGAGAGCATCTTCGTGGAAAATCACACTTTGCCCTTTGCATTTGATGGCATCAACAAATCATCTGTCTTTACTCTAACCCATGACTGAAAACTGTTCATGATCCCTTTTATTGATCTGCTACCACTTGTTTGGAATGAGCTTCAAGATAGTCCTCTATGCTTCTAATGTTGGCTCTGAGATTGTCATCCATTTCTGTCTTGAAAGCATTCTACTTCCCTTGATAAAATCACAACATACTAGATAATAATAATGGAAGGCTATAGCGGGTTTACATCTTCATGGATTACCTTGAACACTACCTCCCATACTATTCTTAATCAAGCCTTTTGTTTTTCACTTAAAAGACAATAATGTATCTCTTGTAGAAGAACATCACTAAAATACCATCCTCATCTTCTTTCTTGGGGTAACCGGTTCTTCAGGGAAATTCTCTTTGTGAAGGTGAGGTGAGAAGTGCAAAGCGTGAATGAGTGCATCCGTAATGGTGTTGCAGGGATGGATTTTGAGATTTTCCAAGGTTGGATGATGACTCAACATGACATACAAGACGATGGACAAAAACCTTGACTAGAAACGAAAAAGACTCAAAAGAAGAAAAAACGACTAAAAATGACCAAAAATGCAATTTCAGAGTTTTTAGCATGCATTGTACGCGAGGAAATGAAAAGGTTGCAAAGTGTTATAGTTCACGTAATTGGGACAAAAAGTTCCGATTATGAGGGAAAAACATAAGGCTTCATGTGTAATCGCGGTTTTTGACTTCAATTACACATGATATTACATGTGTAGTTCATTACGCAATCGAAGGTTAAAACCCCAATAGCATGTGTGATTGTATGTAAAACTATGTGCAATCAGGATATAAATCCCCGATTGCACTTGGAAGTGCATGATTAAGGTATGCAATCGGGGTTAAAAACCCTGACTGCATATGAAGTTGCGTATGCAATGGGTGTCAAAATCCCTGATTTGCATGGGAAAGTTCAATATATAATGAAGTGCAAGATGTTGTTGGGGGTAAAAACCCTGACAACACTTGTGTCAAAAAATATAATCATATGGGTTCAGTGTAATCGGAGCAAAAAACCCCGACTACACTAAAAGATACATGCTCTAAAAATTACAAATGCTTGTGCTTTTTGGAACAAAAGTTCCAATTTGCAAATAAAAGTGCAAGTGTAATGGGAGATGTAGTCAGGGTTAAAAACCCTGACTATACTTATAAAACATAGTACAATATCCTTGCAATCGGAGTTCATAGTTTTGATCGAACCTAGCAAATGTTTGTGGAGAATGAAATCAGGGCAAAAAATTCTGATTGGAAATGAGGGATAGGTAAGATAATAGTTTTGTAATAGGGTGGAAATCAAAATCACGATAACACAAGGAAAACAAGTTTCATGCTTTTGAGACTCAAAATTCCGAATCAAAATCGTGATACATGTTTCAAATCGATTGAAAACTCCCGAACAGAGAAGAACAATGAAAGAAAAGGAAGAATAGGGCATGGAAGAGGAGAATCGAAAATTGAAAAGAAGACAAGGCCCTTATTTCAACCTCAGAGGGATTGTCAAAATGTAAAAATGCGGATATAGAATCCGTTTCTAGTCTAAGGCGACCATTCTCGTAGCACAAAACTAGGGCACAAAAAGAAAATAAAGCCTTGATCTGCAAAAATAGATTTCAATGAAGAACACAAAAATGTCACAAAAGAAACCCTAGATGAAGCACGCGAAAGGAAACATAGCTTGAACAAAAATTATTAGAGTTCAAGCATCATCAACAAACACAAAATAAAGCACTTATATGAGAGATGAACACGAGCCCCAAACGGCAAGGAAAAATGATCACATCTAAACAGTATGCGTGAAAATAGCTCAAGAAGAGACAAAAACAACTTACAATGATCTCATAGTGAACACATGTAGAATGCATAGAAAGTGACGTTTCTTTCAAACTTGAAATGAACTTATAAAACAAAATAGAAGAGTTTGAAACCGAAATGGTTTCTACCATTCAATGGTAATGAAGGTCTCTGTCGAGTGCTAAAGGCCCGACCACATTTAGTGTTGTAGGTAAGACTTTGTAATTCGGGTCTTGAGGTCTCAAGATCCGGATTACATTTAGGATTTTAAACAAACATGCAATGATTTCTTACAAACCTGAAATTGCAAATAAGCCAAACTTTAAAACATAAAGATTTAAACAAAAACAAAAATTAGGGAAGTGACCTATGATGGCAAGTGACTTGGAGTCGAAAACACTCAAGACTATGGAGCTTGCACCTTGAGATGTGTGCCT
The DNA here is from genome assembly GCA_018584345.1 of Thuja plicata. NCBI lineage: Eukaryota > Viridiplantae > Streptophyta > Pinopsida > Cupressales > Cupressaceae > Thuja > Thuja plicata. The sequence goes on from MU225850.1 coordinate 1,439,420, forward strand.
ACAGAGTGAATGGATTATGAATGGATGAAATTTGTAGGGTCGTCTCTTGATTTTTGTCTAGCAAAAATCAAGGACAACACACTTCACGTATAACATCAATGGTTTTTTTTTGCATGGTTTGGCATCATGCCCTGATATATGTGCAAGGTGATATTTCAACCGGTTAATACCTCACCCACTATATTCATTTTGCAATGAAAACATATTACTTCTCCTTCTTTTGATTTGGGGATGGCATGTTTCCAAGCCCTATCCTTTTTAGTTGGGTCTGCATTTGGGTTACCACTACTGCCAGGCTCAGACATTATGCTGCATTATATCATAAATGAAAAAAATCAGCAGCTACAAATTCTACACATTCTAATTAATTAAAAATAAATAAAATAAAGAAAAAACAAAACTAGGGTTTCTTACTTTTTCCATCAACATATAATGAAACAAATCTAAAACAAATGTACAAAAAGTAAAAATATGAAAGTACAAAAATATAAAAACAACAGAAAAATGTATGTCACCTTTTCAAATTTGCTCCAAAAATGAAGAAATGCACTTCAGATTTGTAGAGGTCTCCTCCAGATCCTTCTTTTAACTCTTCTAAATCCATGAATGCAAGCTACTAACTTGCACAAACAATCAGCAATCATTATCTCCTCTTCAATCGATCTGTTGGTTTGCTCTTCAATGCCTCAATTTTTTTGCTAAAATGCCTCTTTTCCTCTCCTTGTGTTTGCAAACAATAGAATGGTCTTTTTAGGTTGGGAGGCAAATATAAACCCAAAATGAAAAAGTTAAAACAATAAAAAAATGTCTAATTTAAAAACTTTATTTGTTGTTTCTACCATGTTAAAGTCCCAAGCTCGGGACTCAGCGAGTCTGCCTAGTCTGGCAAACTTGGTTTGGACTCAGCAAGTCTGCCGAGTCTGGCAAACTTGGTTTAGACTCAGCCGAGTCCGAGTTCCGGGCCTCTCAGATTCGGCAAGGCGAGCTCGGCTCGGGACTCGCTGAGTCTTGTAACACTGATTATAAAAATTGGAACAAGATGAAAATACAACACAATTATTGCCTCTTCCACCATGGCAGGTGGCGTCATTCCTTTCATTAACATTCAATATGTGGCACAACTTTCTATATTCACCTTTCTCCAATATTTGTAAACTGCCCCTTATTAGGCAACTCCTGCTTCTTTCACTTGTAAACATTTAACCAGAAAGGTCTATACCTCATTTGGTAATCTACTTTCCCACAACTTGAAATGGCTTCCCTCCCTTCCTACCAGCCGCACTCCTAGATTAGCTGCCCAGTCTGCAAAACAACTCCCTATCTGCCTGATATGTGTGAAGAGAATTTTTTCAAACTTGCTATACTGTTTTATTTTGAGAGGATGATGTCCAAGAGCCAACCTTTGGATTTGTTGCTTCTGATAGAGTCGATGATTAACTTAGACTCCCCCTTTTGCCATGAGTTTTCTCCATCCTCTAGTTAAGGCTTCCTCCAAACCCCACAACATTGCTCTCCACTCTTCCATATTGTTGTAGTCGAGTTGAAGTCAAAAACCAAAATGAGAATAGGCTTTCCATTGGCATCCTGAAAAAAACCACCCCTACTTGAGATGCAAGTTCCCTTTTGTGGCTCCATCGAAATTCATTTTAACCCATCTAGGATCTAGTGATAATAAGTGATCTTGTCTTCTCAAGTGTTGGGATCTTTAGATTGGAATTTGTGGAACCAAGTCAATTGTGTCCATGCCTCCAACCACTCCTTTTCCTTAGGATCATTCTTCTAGTTCTTGGAGACCCAAATCTCTTTGATTTCTTGTAAGGTGGCCACATTTTTGTACCAAAATGTCCGACTTACTTCTCTTTACTTTTAAAAATCATGCATGATTCAACTTTCTCTTTGATTTCTTGTAAGGTGGCCACACTTTTGTCCCAAAAAATTGTCCCACTTGCTCTAGGATGATGCTCTGGGCACATGCTTAATTGTGCCCAAAAATTACCAACTCCTCAACCCTCTATCAGGGCGTTACTAAAACTTTGCTCTGAACATGTTGTATATGCCCAACTGAACATCATTTAAACAAAGCACAATGAGAAGGCATGTTCTTCTGTATTATATTTATGCTATAGTATGTTATTCCCTGAGCTAACTACAAAAGATATTTGAAATGGCACAGGAACCTGGACGAGTAGAAGAGGAATTTGCAAGATATAATTCTACAGAAGTTATGAAAAAGTTTCTATTGGGAACTTCGCGAGGAGGTTTGTTTTCTGCACCTACAGATCAAGGAATATTAGATGTTCTTGAGGCTCCAGCAACCCTTCCTTCTTGGATGACTGAGGAAGATATCCAATATTTTGCCAAAATGTTTGCCAAAACAGGCTTCACTGGTGGTTTGAACTACTATCGAGTGCTTGAGTTGTATGCTCTCCAAACTTACATCTTTAGAATGTTAATAATGTACTACTTTTTTTTTTTTGATATTTTCTACATTATGTCAAGTGATTGGTGTTTTTTATTTATTTTATTTTTTACTTCTCAAGAAGATGGATTACGAAGGAGCAGTTGAGCTAATATATTATGGTCCATCCTAGGGCTTTACTATATAAACATAAGCACATTTTAAGGACAGGGCTATACTGAATATGGTTATGCCTTTTTCCCTGGATTTTGCAACTTTCTTAAAAGGAATAGAATACGGTTTGCAAAACATAATTTGAAAGATCAAATGCGGAAATATAAATGTTAATGAAAATCCACAAGGTCAAAAATTACGATTCTTTATATTAAATAGCATTCCTTTATTAAGCTAAACATAATGCTATATTGTCTCCACTAAATGAATATGTAGACCATGAGCCAAAGGAAAAGACAGGGTTATAAGATACTTCTAATACTGTGTTCAGTGTTGTGCATACTTACTCAACATTCCTGCCCCCTTAGAGATCTTTGTTCCCAAAGCCAGTAAGAACTTTAAAGTGTACTAAACTTAGAACGGTATTAGGATGAATGACCTCAAGCAAAGAATTGGAGCTTGCAACATATGTTTGTAATCAAACCAATGACCATTAGGTCATGAAACATTGGTGAAATTGACATGCGAGATACTACAGATTGCATGAATTAGAATGAGGATTCTTTATGCCCCTCCATCCCCTTAACACGTCATCTTCTTCAGCTATATTTCAAAATCAAATTACAATTTACTAAATGTTTGTAAGCCATTCTTTTCCATTGGAAAATTTCTTTTTGTATCCTTCCAAGTAGAATATATCAGGTGCCTTAGCAAAGCAGCAATAGTGTGATTGTCATCAACTCCACTTTTTTATGTATCAGTCCAGAATTTTGAATGATGAATGATGTATTCAATTATGTTTGTTTACTTATTTGCCTCTAGTTAAAAGCATCGTGCCAAGTATCTTGGTTTAGTTTTATATGAGAGCAAATTGGGAGAAGTTACATCTTCTATTGTCAATAAGAGATAATTTGTCCAGACTTCCTTTTGAGATGTTTACTCTCTCAAAAACAATTGAAATAGACACTATTGTATAACACCTAAGGTTGTGTAGAGGTCCCAATATCTTGTTGAAACATAGTGATGTTTGTATAAGTTTTATTAAGGCATGTGATCTTTACTCTGATAATGTGCTACTTTTGGTGCAGAGATTGGGAGCTTCTAGCCCCCTGGACTGGAGCAAAAATCACAGTTCCAACCAAATATATAGTTGGAGATAAAGACTTGGTATACAACACCCTTGGTACCAAAAACTATGTCCATGAAGGAGGCTTAAAGGAAAATGTTCCCTTCCTTGAGGAAATAGTTGTTATTAAAGATGGCCATCACTTCATCCAGCAAGAAAAGCCACACGAAATTTCTCAACACATTGTGGAGTTCTTTGGGAAGTTCAAATTGTCAGCCCTCTGAACTGCTGAATCTCTTCAAAATTGTAATCCTTAAAAACTAGAAGTGTGATTGAAATCTTTAACTAGTTCATGCGCCTATTTGTCTGTTGGCATGGTAATTGGCTAAATTTATGGTGAATTTGTCACCGAAATGATCATGTTTGTTATTATGGACCAAACTGTATAACAAAAAATGGAGATCTGAGTTTCTATAAGGTGATTTAATGCATACTCTTTGGCACCAAGCTTCCATATGAAAAGAAAATTCCTAAAAATTTACAATCGTAATATTTATAAGCCACACTTGTCCAACACCTGTAACTGTGGGAAGAATTGTTGTCTCCAAACAAGTGTCTCATCATTCATGCTCTCTCCTGTCAAGATGTCTTGTTCTGAGATTTAGGCAAATCGTCATATTTTTGATGCAAGATATGGAAAATTTTATCCTTCGTTGTAAGATTAACCTCATTAATCATCCATGACCGGGTAATCCTTGAGAAAGTTTCTTATGTGATTACAGGATGCTTCTTTCCATGAATGTGGATTTACGTTATAGAATTCAAAGAGCAGTAAAGACACAGATAATTTAATATGAGCCAGTTTTGTATGAATCAATGCTATGAATGTGGATTTACGTTTTAGAATTCAAAGAGCAGTAAAGATAGAGATAATTTAATATGAGCCAGTTTTGTATGAATCAATGCTTTTGGCATATTACATAGAAGTGCTGTTTAAGGAGACCAAGCTGTATCTGTATTTGTATTTCATGTGATAATACTAAGGGGTGGGTGAAGTTTATTAACATACATTCAAAATTTCACTAGAAGAGCAGTGGTTTATTATTGAACTAGCAATCACACCTTAGGGTGCAATGGGTACGCCGAAGAGATATTTAAGGTCAATTAGGGTAAAAATTTGGTCTATTTTGTTTTGCATATATTTGTGGAACTAATAAGGTCAGTAGGCAAACTATTTAGTTAATGATGTTTGTGCAAAAAAGTATGAATAGAGTGGTGAGAGCTACAAAATAATTATGCATCCACTTAACCCTAATCCTAATTCAAACCCTAACTTTAACTATCATAACCCAAACTATAGACAATCCTAACCCTAATCATGACATAAACCTAAATCATTATCCTAACCCTAACCCTAACCCTAATAAAAACTCTAACTTTAACCATAAAACTAACCATAATCCTAAATCTAACATGAAACCTAACCTTGACCCTAACCCTAAACAAAATCCTAACCCTAACTATAATACCAACCATGATGTAACCCCTTATCTTAACCATAATTGTAACCCTAAACCCTATTCACAACTCTAACCCCAAATCAAACTCTAATCATAACCTTAATTGTCATCCTTAACCTTAATCCTAATCCTAACGATAACACTAACAATGATGTAGGCCTTAACCCTAACCATGATTGTATCTATAATCCTAATTGTAAGCTCTAACCCTAATCAAAACTCTAACTCTAACCATGATACTACCCATCATGAGAAACATAACCTCGACAATAATTATAATCCTAAAATCTAAACCCTAATCTTAAGCTCCATCCTAATACAAACCATAACCCTAATATGGATCATAGAGTATGATCTGAAATGTTGATGCAACAAATGATCCACAATAATTAATTAGGAGAGAAGTCAATAGATAAATAGATAAGAGTGATAAAGCACCACGATTTTAATTAAGGGCATGATAATTCACCTCTAATGTTAAGTTTTAGGATAGTTGCAAATGTAATAGCACTCTATGTTGTATGTGTTTTCCAAATGCAACAATCTCTCTTTCATTTATATTGAGAATGAGGATAGGAGAGACATGTCCCATGAAGGGACATGTTTATTCATTATTATGAGATTAATATAATGACAAATGATTATGTA
>MU225850.1:1490784-1506850 GCA_018584345.1 Thuja plicata
ATGCAAAAGTCAACCCAAGCCTTTAAGGTTTGAGAGGCTCAAGGTTTGCTCACACATGTGTGAGCAACCCTTGGGGAATGGAGTGGGGGACAAGAAGGTGGTTGCCTTTAAGGAAGTTGGTGGCTTCTTTTTTGAGGAGTTGCTCACACATGTGTGAGCACTCCATTAGTGCTAAGAGGTGTAGGAATCACACTTTAAGTGTGATTAGTGTGTGCTTTAAGTGATAAAGTAGGATTATTAAGAGAAATAGGTAGAGTAGGGTAGGAATAGAGTAGGTTTCTAGGTAGGATTAATAGGTTTTATTAATTTAATCCAAATTAAATTTGAATTAATTGGGTTTAGAAGAATATTAGAAATGTGAGGGAATAAATAAATTAAAAATTTATTTAAAAGGGTATTTATGGAGGGATAATGTATTAGATAAAATCTAATATATTAAGAGGGATAGTATTTAAATTAGATTTAAATACTTAGAAGAATGAATCATATTTAATTAAATAAATTTAATTAAATAGATAGAAGAATATAACAAATATAATTAATTAAAATTAACTATAATGTTATGGGAATATTAATTAAATTAATATAAGGACGATTTTGGACGTCTACAAAATGAACTTTAAAATGAAGAATACAGTCATTTTAATGACATTTTTGCACTTCTAGCTACAAAAATGGGGTTTTTAGCTTCATTTGCATGCCCCAAATCTAACGTTTCTGTTGTTCAACCCTTAAATTAGTCTTTAAATGTGCAAATACATGCAATAGTGGATGTGTTCTTGCATTCCCAACAAAGTGATGAGTTTTTGGACAAAGATTGCATATTAAAAACACATGCAATTGCATATAAAATCACCACCATGCCTTTAAGCTATTAAAAGCGGTTTTTTTTTGTATGCAAATGCATATGTATTTGGGTTGGAATTTACCACTATAAAGCCTTTAAAATAAAAGGTTTATAATAATAGGCTTCTTATATGCAAACACATTTCAAAACCCCACTTACACATGTTAAGTTGTATGCTTTAACATATGTACTTGCATTTAAAAAGCCCACATCTATGCATTTGAGACTTTGAATATATTGATAGTGGAATTTTAAAAGTGATTTGTATTGTAATGACATGCAATGGTAAATAAAAACCCCACCTATTTGCATTAAAAAGTCTCTCATGATAATATATTTATATGTAACTATATTTTTAATGATATAATATGCAAAAGGACTGGAAAAACCCACCTTTACATATAAAACATTAAAAACCATATCCAAAACTTCTTAGAATGATGCGAAATTTGAAAATGGGGTTCTAAACCCACTTTACATATAAATGACATTTTTATTTTGTGCAATTATCAATAAAAACCCCACTTTTAAGAGATTGTAACAAGGACATGCAATCAAGCAGAAAAACCCCACCTTTATGTATTTGAGACTTAGAATATATTGATAGTGGAGATTTAAAGATGATTTCCATATGTTATGACATGAAATGGTAAATAAAAACCCCACCTAATTGCATTTGAAACATTATCTTTATATGTAACTTATAGTAATAATAATATAATATACAGAAGGACTTAAAAAGTCCACCATCACATATTTAAACCATTAAAAACTATAAGTAAAACTTCTCAGAATGATGTGAAATTTTAAAATGGGGCTCTAAACCTACTTTACATATAAATGATGTTTTTACTTCATGCAATCGCAAACAAAAGCCCACTTTTGAAGGATTTTAAGCAAGACGTGCAATCAGGTAGAAAAACCCCACCTGCAACACACTTAAAACCTTAATAATTTGAGTTAGACAACTCCAATTGATGCCTAAGATAGCTCAACATGAGCGGAATTTCAAGGGATGTAAACCTAAAGCAAAAAATAAGACCAAAATACTAACAAAAAATCAAGGAAAACCAAACAAAGACTCGTCTTGAAGAATTTAACCCACAATTTTCTGTAGGGTTGTCCCAATTTTGCGAGTACAAAATTGAGGACAACATAGATCAAGAACACTCTATGATGTAATTCCATTATGTCTCTACCACTTCTTAAGAGCAATAGAAACATCTCCTTTCTACCCACTCTTCTTTAGGCATCATCCATCTTCTAGTTTCATGTCTAAGTTGATGCAAACTAGTTCTTATCTGAGCGATTAGCATTGTTTCTTTCCATTTTATTTTCATTCTTATGTGGTTCTTTTGTGTGTGATCTTATAGGGCAACCAATTTCATTGAATGGACTATTACATCCAATTTTTTCATCAATTCTCAACTTGTCTATGGGGAGATATGGGATTTAATTTTTAATTATGAATAAGTGGAATCATAAATTATAATTTTTTGTATTGAAAAAGATTTGAACTCAACACCATCTAGATTTCCACAATATGGACTTTTGTTAACTTACGACTTATAATCGCATTGTTGTTCATAATTTGATAAAAAATTGTAGTGTTATAAACTTGTTAAGAGGGATATATAACTATGATAAATATTATAACATCATTTATAAAGTTTGGAGCCTTCAGGTTTGGAATGACAAATAGGTTTTCTAAGCACATTTAACATTATTTTATGAAATAAAAATTTCTTAACTATACAAACAAAATGAGCAAAGATGTGAAATATTTTAGAACTCCCGCAGAGGGGAACTAGGGTTCTTGACTTGCAATTTTAAAGTATAATCAATGGATATATCTAGAGATTGGTATCTCAGAACCTCCTTCTTTGGTGCAAGGGGTGAACATAATTACTCTGGGAAAAAGGAAAATAGATTATGCATAGAGGATAGCCCCTCAAATACATCTGCAGAAGGATGAAAAAATGTTCATTCTAGGAAGGCTAGGTAGCAGATAAGGGCACAGACTAGGTTTCAAAACATTGACTCAGGGAATTTGGATGTCTCACAAGGGTTGAGAAATAGCTTAAGGGTTTCTCTGGTAAAACCTATAAGAGGAAGCCAAATACAGGTCGAGGGAAAAATCCCAGCAATTGGGGCAAATTGCATCCCATTGGGGCAGAGAAAAAATAAAAACCCTAAGCAATATGCGACTCACCCTCGTGATCTCAAAAATCTAAGATGTGAGGCTAGTAAGGTCTATAGAATTTAAAAAGAATTTATCTAACCAGTTTGGGACAAATATGATGATCTGGTTGTCCTGACGATCTGAAGTGGGCAAAACCAGTCTTTTGAGAATATCAAAGTTTGGTGGGAAATTACTTTTCCCAACCAGATAAATGTATCTCTTCTACGAAATAATGTCTTGTTCATTTTATGCAAAAATGTAGAGGTTAAAAAGGAAATATTAATTGGTAATATTAGATTCTTTAATGGGTATTATTTTCATTATTTTAACTAGTCAATAAATTTCAATTTGTATACATATACTCCAACTAGTTTTTCAAAATGGATAAATATAGGTTGGATTTCAATGGAATACCGTCTTCCAACCATTATAGATGATATTGGGTCTAAGTGGGGGAAATTTTTAGGTTGTGAGGGTATGTATGGTGAGGGTGAATCTAAGGACATCAAAATACACTTTGATTTTGATTCCAACATTAAAACCCTAGATCCATTAGAAATTATCACATACAAAGGTAGTTGGTTACTAAAACCCTCATTTTGTAAGGGTATTATAGAAGAAAAGGATATTATCTGTAAAAGGAGAGTAGTGAAATCTAACCCTGAAAATCCTAATCCAAAATTAAATGAAAATGATAATCTAGAATCAAGCAGAATAAAAAACCATAGGGATGAATCAATGATGAATGTAACAACAAATACATAATTGAATAGTATTAATAAAATTAGGAATATAGAGAAAGATGAAAATATCCTAAGGGGTAAGGACAAAACAATGAGAAAAATAAATGAATGTGGGGGAAATAATGATGGTGAAGTTAGAACTTCCCCATCCACAATTCACATTATTAAGGAGAACAAATAAGAAATCAGAGTAATACAATCATATAACCCTAGAGGACTAGATATACCTCTAGAATTTGACCTCCCCACTAAAAGTGAGTTGAATCTATTTGGAGATAGCATAGTGTAAAAAAGTAATGAGGAGGAGAGTTCCCATAAGAATATAGATATCAACAAACTAAAACATAAAGATTCACTGAATGACATATTAGAGGAAGCTGAGGGAAAAAAGGAAGTGGTGAAAAAATAGTTGGACTCCATTAAAGAGGGTAAAATTCTAGAAGAAATAGAAGGCATCAATGAAAGATTAACACAAGAGATTAAGAATACACTAGAAAGTAGGGAGAAAGTGCATATTGACACCTCCAACCAAGAGTATTTTGCTAACAAAGACTTAGGAGAGTCAGAGGAGTTAAAAGCTAGTATCCTAGAGGAGAATGAAAATGAGGATAAGAGGGATGAGGAAAGAGAATAAACATACATTTAGTCCATAAATAAATTTATAGGATTGGAAACATTGGAAGAGGAGGAAGATGAAGAATCAATAAAGGAAAAGAAAATCTTGATTAAAAAGCTACTGGAAACAATGAACATAGATAAGGGTGTTGAAGCAGAAGAGGAAAACATAGTCATGAATGATAACATGGATAGTGAAGGAGGGAAGGAAGTTTTGGGCTTATTCCTGAAAAATATGGGAAAATATTCTCCAGACTGTGCTAAAATAGCCAGGAAAAGAGGGAGGAAATATTTGAATGAGTTAAGGCAGAAAGATGGAATTGCCTAAGGTCAACCCAAGATAACCACACTGCTGCATGGTGGAAAGGGGAAGCTCCTTCCAAAGACACAATGAGGTTAATAATGTGGAATGTTAGAGGCATAAATTACCCTAACAAGCAACACTTAATTAGGCATTGCATATTCTCTCTTAATGTTGAAATAATTGTTACAAGAAACAAAACTGAATGAGGATGAAATGAAAGTTTTTAAGAAGATATGGATATGGAATATTGATGGGTTCACCGCAAAAGGGGCTTAAAGTGGGTTAGGAATGATTTGGGATCCATGTGTTGTGACATATAAGAGGATTAGATGCCATAGATATTGGATCTACAGTTGTGTTGTGGGTCCACAACACATACCCCATTTTGGCCTTTTTGCCATGGGGACCCTCTTACTTTTACCTTTTGTTTTGAACTCTGTCCTTTAAGGATGTTTTTTTGGTCCTATTGATAAAAAGATAGATCCTTTCAAACTTTCTCACTTTCAGAACTTTCAGGCTTCTGACAGTATCACAACCTCAGAAAGCCTGAAGTCCAGAAAGTACGAAAGTCCAAGCCAAGTGTTTCAGCCTTTTGACCACCGAAACACCGTAAGGTAGGGATGCTCATGAGTTTGACATTTCAGCCTCCACAAATTTGAATTTCTCTGTGATGTGACCTATCAAAAGGTGGGCTATAAAAGGGCTCCACTCATTTTTCTCTTCACTTTTTTTTCTCCCTCTGCATCCTCAAGCTCCTTTCGCTTCCTATTTTTGGCGCGCTTTCCTCTATTTTGTTGTTACTCCTCACTGTTGTGTGCATTTCCCCCTCCATGCTGTGGGTTTTCATTCTCCTTCTGCCCCTCCTTGGGAGGTTGGTCTTCTCATTGTTCTGTTAAGCTTAGGGTTTTTTCTTTTCCTTGCTTCTTTTATTGTTTTCCTTTGTAGTTTGTTTCGAGTGTCTTTTTTGTTAGTTCTTCTATGGTCTCCCTTTAATTTAAGGTGGCCTGGTGTCAATCCCTAGGGCATTAAGTTGTTCTATGTCATGCTTTTGTGGTTTTTTTCTTGTTTCAGTCACATGTTTTCAGCCTCCAAAGACCGAAAAGACATGGAATCAACAAGATTGAAAAAAAGAAAAAATGACTAAGTTCAGAAGAAAGTCCTTGTAGTTTCAACATTTCATAGTTTTGGCATTCGCCAAATAGACCCATCACTAAAAAACCAAAGATAGGATCAACCCTTGCATTTTTGGAAATTCATACTTTCTCCCTTCGAAGTTTCTTCCACCTCTGAAAAACCAAAACTCCACATTTTCCACCTCCACTTCTAGTGAACTTTTCACATTTTTGCACCTCGATCACCCTTCACATTTTTGTAGTTCGACACATTGAAAACCAAACAACCAGCCTTCAATGAAGCCTCTATTTTGTATTTTCATCCTTTCACAGCCTAATATTTTCTTCAGTGTTTGCATGTCCAAGTGTCCAAAAATGCCATCAAGATGATTACAATTGATTTTTAGCCATTGATACTGACCCTTGGGTTTTGGTTTCTATTGTGCTTTCTTTTGGTAGTTGTTTTTTTTTTCAATAAAGTTTTGATATTTGCATGTTTCCTTCCAGGAATGTTGGAAAATATTGTTGGATCACCAATGAAGTAACTTTTCAAAGGGTGCCACGTTGCTTCAAAGTTAGGGAACCACCATAACAAGGTCACCAAAATTGACATTGGAAATGTCGACTAGAATGAGTTTCCTAACCTGATGTGCCAATCCCAATGGGAAGTCATATGACTGCACTGCCCTTGTACTATCGAGTCTGTTTAATGCTACAACACACCCAGTTTTAGTCTTATTGTCATACTTAATCACAACCCTCGTACAACACTACATCCTAGAGGAGATGGCGGTGAAGAATAGTTCTGGAGACATTAACCTGGACATCCAACCAGACAACATTGAGGATGTCTTCCACCTTCCAAAGGGAATTGGAAGATATTATGAATTTTCATTCACCAAAGGCTTGGAATGGTTCAAAAAACACACATTGGATGCATATGAGATAGCAAACAAAAAGTACCTAATTCAATCCCTCCCTAAGAACAAGCTAGAAAAGATAGACATGAGGATAGGATACCTAAAATATGATATCCATGTGGTAGTCACAATGCTCAACATGTTGTACAGACTGCCCCAATCCATCCAACTTGAAAATTGGATGGATTTTCTGATTGAGAAGATAAAAGGGAGGAGAGATAGGTTTTATTGGGCCACTATCCTAAGTAACAAACTGGATGGACAATTGATTGTAGTAAAACATAACCCCTGGTTCTACATGACATCATATATGGTTTACTTGTTAGCAGCCAGAGAAATTACCTAGGGTTGGTAAAAATGGGAGCCTTTGGTCATTCAAATGCATGGCCATTCATAGTGTACCCCAAATTGGTCTAGAAAGAAAAAAGTGGATGACAATAGCCCCGATTATAGGATCATTAATGATACTTTCATCTTTGCAATTATCTGCTCGATTGAAGGGGACTATACAAAGAGACTATCAGAGGAGGTAACTACAAAGGTAAGGGTGATAGGATCCTTTTACATCCAATTCAAAACCTTCACATATACCAGAGTGGCTGGGTGTACCCGTGCCCCAAAGAAGCTCCCGAGATACCCTTATGATCGGATAATTATCCTAGAGATGGATAGGTAGCTCGTTGATGCTTATGAGCATATCAAGCACAAAAAGAAGCACTAATGGGATTTCCCTCTATCCATTGGCCATTATTCCCTATAAGACATGAAGGTGTGCAAGTCCCTTTCATTTCAGTGGGATGAATACCCATTACAGTCCCTTGGGCTCATCAGGACATGGTTTGACCCCATTGGTACCTAAAACCACATCATGGGCAAACATTACATTCATGAGCCTCACCTAGAGGACCACTAGATAACATTTGTGGATGATTATGAAGTCAGGATTCAGGATTATTGTAGAGTGTCCCTTGATTTAGCACAATTTGTCCTAGAGATCAACATTCCACCCAAGATATGGGAAAAGGAGATGGAAGATGTACTAGACCCACTATATAATGAAGATAAGGTATATAGAAGACCTATCTTAAATTTAGAAGTAGACATGGATGAAAATGATAACATTGAGTTCAAGGCTAGGAACATAGTGAAGGATAACAAAGATTGGATCAAAAGGCCATTCAAAATGGAGCCCATGCCAATGAAACCATAGTTGAACCCATGAACCAAAGGGAGTAAGAAGAAAGGAGAAAGAAGAATGATGCCCTAGTTTAAGACATCAATGCCACAAAGATCAGAAATAATGTACGAACATGAGCACCCTATTGCATATAGCCCTAATCTAAAGCATAATCCAAAAAAGACAAGGATGAATAGGAACATATCCCCACCCTTATATAAATCACAAGAAACTCAAGGGAAACTTCCTACTACCAGTCAATATTCTGCTGTAGAGGCCACAAAACCTAAGGGTACCTCAGGAGAAAGAAGAAAAGTGTAGAAAAGGAAGAGATCCTTTGCATCTCCACGGTTAGAAACTTTGCAAGAAGAAGCAAAAGAGGAAGAAGAAGAAGTAGGAGATGATTTACCTTTAGTAAAGAGGACATGATCAAGGATAGCTACCTTAAAGAAGAAAGATCTTGAAAAGGATGTCCTGACTCATGCAGAGGTAGGAGCACAAGAAGAACAAGGAAATCATTGGGATTCCCTTGGTCCTGATGAATTCTTCATATCCAACTTTCAGAATCTCATAGGGTTTGAGGACCAAAGGGTGGAATCATTTGATCATGTTGTAGAAGTTAATGTGGAGAGGCAAGTACCATTGATGCCACATGTTACTCTCACTCCCCCTCCATCTCAATTCACTATCCCCATAGTAAACACACCACTCATAGAAGAGGATTCAAGAAAAGAAAGGGACACTGAAACTCTCTCATCCACCATAGAGTCTGCAGCCACAAACAAAGATGTATAAGTACAATCTATTCTAGGGTTTCTAAATGTCCAAACATCATAGGAAACTAAAAGAGAGCCACTTGGGGAAACACTTGGAAATAAGGAGACTGAGAGAGGTTTGGATACAAAGCATAGTTAGGCTGCCACTCCTCTGCCTTCACTTTCAACTCCTACTCCCACTCCTCTATCTTCACTTCCAACACCTACTCCCACTCTTCTGCCTTCAATCCAAAGTCAGGCTCCCACTCCTCCACCTTCTATACCCATATCCACTTCAGGCCCAACTTCCCAAATACCTCTATTCATAGGGAAAACACCATCTTTATAGATAAAGAAAAATTTGGTAACAGGTATTTGGGCTGAAATAATAACAAGTCCTTTGAAAGATGTGGAGAAATCCCAAGATGAGACATGGCCTAATAGGAAAGAAAGTACTCCTCCACTTGAGAAAACACATGAGGATCCAGATACCAATACTAGAGAGGAACATAGAATCACAAAATAAGAGTTGCAATAAGAAGAGAATTCTGAGATTTGAGAAACATTAGAGAAGGCAAGAGAAGCCGAAGAGCAGATGGAAGTCCAAAGTATAGAAGGGACAACCTCAGTCTTAAAAATTACTTTTCACAAGTCAGTCATGACCTTTAATAAACCTACATGGTTTACTAAAGAGATACAACTTAGAAAGAGGGTTTATACTGAAGAAGAGGAAACAAATATGCCATTTTTAGGCCAATCCTTTCACCAAGCAGAATCTAGTGTACCTTCAAGGACCATGTCCTATGTCACTCAAGGCAACAAGGGCCAATATAAGGCACAAGATGCAATACCCACAACCAGTGGCATCTAGGCGGAGATAAATCTTGAGGATTATACCTTTGATGAGGTCTATTTAGGGGAACCTACAAGAGAAGGAAGCAAAACATTGGCAACTTTAGGGCTGAAACATGTATTAGGTTTCATGGATAAAGATGAGGAAAAGATAAAATCATTGGCTGAGCAGAATGAAGCACTGAAGAGATTCATTATGAAAATAGTGGGTCCTATTATCCTAGATTTTCTAGAAGCCTCATTAAAGGCTATCTTGGAGAAGAAGGCCACCCCGGAATTGCTGGTAGGAATAACACATTATTTTGTTCAAGCGTGTACAAACTAGAAGGTAGATTTTGAGCAATTGGGAGAAGGAATCATTAGAGAAATTTTCAAACCTTTCATGACTATTCTCAAGGAGGCCACCAAGTTGGTGGATATGATGGGAGATGAGAAATGATTGTATTTTCAACTAGAGAGATGACAGAAAGTGTTCAAAGACTTGAAGATAATAATGAAGTAGGGCTTCCAAATTTTGGTTAAATTATATGAGGGTGCAGAATTAGATAATTTTGGAACATGGAATAGAAGCTTAACAAAGACAATAAAGGTCTATGAAAATTTCTTGAACAAAGTCCTCCGAAGACATGAGGGAGTCAAGATGTGGGTGGAGAAAATATAATATTTCTTTACAAGTATATATTTGGAGCTATATGAGGATAACAAGAAGCAAGTTTTGTGTTCAGTAAAGAGCATTGTACTATAGTTCAAGGGAATTTGGGAAGGGGTTAAGACAAATGATGACCTCCATCAAATCTTCATATTCAAGGAGGATATGCAAAGAATGGATGATCACAAAGAAGAAATCAAAATCTTTTCTTTCGTGTTGACTACCTTCAAAAATAAGTAAGAGTAGCCCCGCAATAATGTGCAAGAGGTAGATTATGATGAGGTGAAAGAAATAGTACAAAGGCTTTGGAACACTGATCCAGATATCCTCCCAGATTGACTGTCTATTTTGGGATTTAGTCAACATTTTCAGCAAGACATTTTTGACACTTAGCCATTTCTTAAAGCCCACTATTTCGGCCTTTCGGCTTCTGAAAGTCAAAAATTTTGGCAGGCCTAAGAGGAGTTCATTTATATAATTTATTTTTCTTAGCCTCTAGTTTTTTTGGAGCAAAGGCTAGGGTCCAAATTTATGGGCTATCCTGATATGAAGAAGATTGGCATAAGGAGTGATTTTCTGATCAGATTACTTGTGGACTGGGGTTCATTTTGGCTTAACTAAAAGATTTCCATCAGTTTCCCATGGAAAAGAAGTTAAGATGAAGACTTCAAAGGAGAAATCCAAGATTAAAATGAAGACTCTAGCTAGAAATGGTGGAACTCTAGTTCAGATTTCTCTTCTTTTGGGTGAGTTTGACCCTAATTTCTAGGGCAAACTGAATGTAAATGGATCAAGGATCCATAAAATCTTGTTAGTAGTTAGTTTAGCATCAGTTTTGCTTCAATAAGCTTTAGTTCTAGATTTATTTCTCTGTTTAGCATAGATGGAACCCTAGTTTCAGGGTTCAGAGTTTTGTAAATTAGAGCATTATATATTGCATCAAAAACAATGTAAAAGGGTTGGATCTTTTATGCAATAAAATATATGCAATTGGTACTTCATTCACGGTGCGATTTCTTTTGTTGTCTATGGGAAATTGATGAATTTGTGTTTTCTTGTTCATTTCTTTCAAAGAGCCAACTACGTTTATTGTGTACGGATCTAGGATTAATTAGATTGGACTTTTCTATTGTTAATCAATCTTGCTATGATGAATTATTAAGGATAATTCTATTATTTTAAAGATAAATCCATTTCATGTGATTGCACATGTTATGGCTTCACGATTTGATAGATTTTGAAAATATTGCATCTAGATAAAGTTTCTCCAAACGATTACATCTATGCGGTATAGAACCATGACATGGTCTGATTCATATTTTTTGGGTTTCCATATTTCTACCATTTTATTTGCAAGGAAGGTTCAACAATGGTTTATGTCTGTTAGGATCTCATTTTCAGTGAATTTCTTAATTCTTGTTACCCAAATATTTTGATCTTTTTGAAAATTAGGATAGAGTTGATACTCAATGTAGGATTTAGCATAGATTTTGCATCATTGGTGATTTATAAGCATTGATAAATTGAAAATATAAAAGAAGTACCAAAGTTAATTTGTAGCTTGAAGTCTTGAAAGTACCAACAAAGGCCTCCTCATGAACATTCACATTTATGTTCAAGTGATTTTTCCAAGAAGTTGTACCATGATCAAAGAGAACCTTGGGAATAACTTCATTATTCTTTCAAGCAAGGAAATCAGATCTTGAATTACTAGCAACTGACTTTTGTAAAAACAATGCTCAACAGAAGTGGCACTAGGAGGAGGGAAGAGAGAGAAAGATGGATAAAATCGGATCTTTCTCACTAGAATAGTTTGAGTGAGTGCTTAGATCATCTCCAAAGAGGGGTGAGGTCCTTTAACTTACCCACCATCGCAGAGCTCACAACAATAAAGGGAAATCAAAATCCATTTCCTCCCGTCATCCTACAGGAATATAGGATCCCCTTGGCCAACAATATCACATCACTACCCCGCCAGTCATAACATCCATCCATCTGTTGGATGATATCATAATTGGGTACTACTGATGCTTTTGAAATTCATGTTTTGTCACTGATATCAACATATGTTTCTGTGAAGTGAAAAGACTAGTTATTACTATTATATGATGACTGACAGAAGTGTATAGACAATGTACTAATGAATCAGAATGAGCGAAGATGAGGATATGAAGAAGGATGTGTGTTGACCTTATTCCTAAGGTCACTTGGCTTAATATTTCATATTGGAGATGTTACAGATGTTTTAGTGAAGAATGGTTTCTAGACTGTGACAGTGATGCTTGACAGAGTGAGTCTCTATGTTTTTAGGATATCTTATAGGCCATGATGATTCAGGTTATGCAAGCTTAAGAGATGAAATAAGGCATATTGAGGAATGTTTTTTGTTGATCGTAAGTCCTGCAATTTTTGGTGACATCAGTTGTGGCGTGTATTTTGGAAGAGAACTATTTGGGGCCGACTTCAGAGATGTAGCATGCATTATGGATTGCAAGCATGGATTGGAGATCTTGGATTATATATGATGTATTCTAATTGATATTTACTTGTTTTAGGTACCTTGTGTATCTTAGCAAGGAGTTAAATAATTATTTTTATATTGGAAAAGCTTAATTGTCTGACCTCATCAAGTATTGTAATAGGGTATATATGAGAGATATTTTATTTTGAAAAGATGTGATAGTGGAATGATGAGAAGGTAATTGAAAATACAGAGAAGTGTGGAAGTTGCGAAGCTTGATTGGCTGCTGGATGTAGAGAAGAGTTTGTGATTATAGTACTTCATTGGAACTGACCAAGCAAAGACAATTGCTATCAAGTAGTTCACTAGTTTGTATATTTATTATATACACTTGTTTGGATTGTAAATCCTTGAGGGTGGTTTAAACTTCTTTGGGCAGTGAGCCCACTGTTACTCTTGACTCCTAACAGGGCCCATCCTTTAACATAGACTATGTACTTTAATGTTGTAATAAGCTCCTAACAGGGCTAAATCTTTTAACATGGATACTATACTCTCAATACATCATTTGTGGGTGCTAATTCCCATGGGGGTTTTACCTTTAACAGGGTCTCCTCGACAATAAAGGATTGTGATATTGTGTTGGCATTTACTGTGTTATCATTTGAATTGAAGTTTTGGTTTATAAGTTTAATGTTTAATAATCTCTCTCACAACTGATTCACCCCCCCCTCAGTTGTTCTTGTGGACTGTTATTCCTAATAATTGGTATCAGAGCTACTGGTCCTTAGAGAGAAAGCTTAATAGCTTGAGGTGATCCTGAAGATGACTTACTATAGGAAGGATAGTCCAAAATTTGATCCTGAAAAACTTTGACAATTGGAAGAACAATATGAGAACACATTTTCTATGTTTGGGAATCAACTAATAGATGATCACAAAAAGAAAGGAAAAGATAAAGAGTGAGGATGAATTGGAAAAATATACTTAAGATGAAAAGAGGTTATTTTCATGTAACATGGTTGTGAGGGAATCATTAATCATCACATTTTTTGAAGGTAAATTCACAGAAGTAAAAGAATTAGATTCTGCACATGAATTTTGGACAAGATTGGAAGCACTGTATTAAGGAGATAAGTTTACAAAATAGGCAAAGATACAAAAATGGAAGACAAATATGGAATCATTGAAAATGAAAGATGATGAGATATTAGAGAATATGCATAGAGAATTACTAAAGTGGTTACTGGCATCAGAAAATATGGAGGTACTTACAATGAGGAAGAAGTGATTGCAAAAATTCTTAGATCTCTGAAACCTGCATACAGAACTAAAGTACAAGCTATTGAGGAGATTATACCTTTGACACCGAACTTGAATACAGAGATGTTGATTGAAAAGATAACTACTTTTGAGGCTGTAGAAATGGGAGATTCTCTACCTAAAGTTGAGTCAAAATTCAAGGCGACTGTGCATAGAAACAAAAAGACCTTTTCTGGAATTGTGAGCACCAACAATAGTGACTTGAGAGAAGAACTTGGAGACTGTGCTAATGAATGGGAACAGATACAGGAGGAAGACATAAATCTAGATGAAGTGGTAGCCCTGATTGCTAGAAGAGAAAAGAGACGTAAGGATAAATTTGAAGGCAAGTTACCTTTGAAATGTTTTTCATGCAACAAGATTGGTCATTTTTTATCTTGATGTCCTACAAGGGTTCCAAAACATAAACATAAGTTCTACAAATCAAAGTATTCTAAAGACAAGGAATGTTATTATGCTAGTGAAGGCATTTATGATGATGATGTTGTTGATTATGATGAAATTGAATTTATTTCTATTAAGCATGATGAACCTATAAATGAAGAAAAATCCTTAGTATCTCGTGTTGAAAATAAATCTAAATGGGTTGTAGATAGTGGTTGTTCACATCATATGAATGGAGATAAAAAAAAGTTTGTTAGTCTGAAAAGATATGATGGTGGTGCTGTTAGATTTGGTGAAAATACTCCTAAACTTATCATTGGAGTTGGATCTATTTGTGAGGCCTCACCCCGACCCATCATAGCTTTATTGGTTGATCACACTTTGACACTTTATGTTTCGATACATTGATACACCTTTTGTTATCCCGATAGGGACTCGTGATATTATGATATGATGATGATTATATTGTGTGGATTAAATTATGACATGGATTAGACCTTGAACAGGTGGTTGAATTTGATTATATATGTTTAGATCAGCGAATCAATGAGAAGACTGAATTATGATTAGAATTGACTATTTTATGCATGTTATGTCATGATGATTGAGGAATTCTTATGTTTTAAACATTTATGTATAAAAATTTCAATTAGAGGCTTAATTCTGCTTATGGATTAATGTTGCTATTTATAATTTGAAAATATATATTGCACGTAATTTTATCATCTTGGACTACTAATGCTCAAAGTTTAGTGTGCAGGAATGGGAACCATGGAAATTTTTAGAGAATTAGGGCTAAACACATGTGAACTGAGTAAGCCAAGGTTTAATCTGATAAGGGGTTGAAACCTCATTGTATTGTGACCCTTGTTGTAAATGTAATCTAAATGTGTGTTAATAGTTTTAATTTATGTTGTTATTTGGACATGTCATTTGTGAATGTGATGTGTATTTTGTTTGGTGTCACTTGACACTTGTGTTTTCCATGTGGATAGTGACATGTCAATTAGGGCTTGGGCAAGAATCACTTAACCTTATGACATTATATTAATCACTTGCATATAGATGTCTTGTAGGGATCCTATCATGTTGAAACTCGGATTTGAACCTTAGGGGTACTTTGGAGGGATTAAAAGTGACCCTAGAGTGTATTTTTGACCAAAATTAGTTAACCCTAAGTGGGTACCTCGGGTTAGGGTTATTTTTTACCTATGGGAGAAACCTAGGTCACCATTATGACTCTCCAAAATGCCCACTTTTCAAAATTGGTGAAAATAGAGATGGTCTTATGCACTTAACTTGTCCCACACTTCTTGCTAACCTCACAATTATGAGGGGAGACAAAAAGGCAAGTTGTCATATCTCATAATTGCTAGTTCTTGAGTGCACTTTTGGAGGTCTTTTTAGAGGGTTTTGGGAGACTTAGTGGGTGTTCACCAACTCTCTAATTTTAGAGACAATTAGGGTTTTGGAAGGAGAAAAGATAAGGAATTGGGCTCTTCTCAAGTTTCATTTTGCCATAACACAATAGAAAGGTTGGTTTCTCTCTTGCCATGGAGTGCTTGAACTGTTGCAAGAGAAATTGGATGTTGTAGTTGATGAATATGAAATCTTGTTGTATGTAATCTTGTATAGTATTGTAGTATGTAAATTTTTGTTTTCTTGTGTTGGGAAGGGAATGCATTTGGATTTTGTATCAAATTTTGTTCTTTGGATTTGGGAGTGTTGTTCATGGGAGTGAA
>MU225850.1:1516986-1572464 GCA_018584345.1 Thuja plicata
ATATTGGCATGTATACCACTATAGATATAGATGGCATATATCTATATATATGGGTATACACATATCAATAGCCATGTATTTATATATACACACATAAATATCAATGTATTTTGTATGTATATTGCTTAGATCTAAGTATTTTCAAACTCATTTCCCCAGCTTTCCTAATACAGTGGGTAGGTGATTGTGGTTTTATTTTATAAACTTAAAGGGTGTGAACTTGATTTTCAAATAACGGAATTTGTTGAAAAGTTCTGACTATTGTTTGGTTACACGCCTCACAAAATGATTTGAGCTATATTTTGTTAATTAGTTTATGCATATATATCTCTAATATCAAGTTATGAATATTTATATCTATATAGATATATATGAATGAAACCCCTGGACATATGTTATTCTATACAACTATTTTTATGCAACATCTATTTTGCACTTTTATTAATATTAGAACAAATTTTAAAACATAAAATACATCCTAAGGGAAAATTTAATATTCTTCTATTTTGATACGAAGAAAGCCTTCCTTTTTTATTACATTTAATTACGAACAATTTTCATTCTATTTCAGCATTCCTCTTTAGTAGTTAGGTGAGTTCCTCCTTTTCATCCCAATCCACCACGAGCCCTATCTCATCCTCAAGGAGATAGCTATCCACCCAGTTATGGGGAAAGGGGGTCCTTATGTGAAGAAAGGTCATAAGAAAATCTAAATTCCTTCCAATAGATTGATTTTCTCCAGTGTAACTCTCCATATCTTCTACTACCAGGATGAGAAAGGTGGGGATTGTCCTGCCATCAATTTCCCATCTCATGTAGTGTTTTGGTTTGGGAATAGCGAGGTCCTCTCTAAATTTATAGATGAATAATTGATGGAGAATGTTTGCAAACTTATTGCACTAAAGAAACAAGTCATTTTTAAGTGTCTATAACAACTAAATATCTCTTAGGAAGATATTAAATGATCCTAAATGATCAATGTACTTTTGAGCTATGTAAATCTTAGCATTTACAAAGAGATTCCCCATCATATATTCATATCTATAGAGTTTTTCCATAGCCTATTTAACATAGAGTGTCATATCATCTTCATCATGTAATCCTACCAAGACCTTAGAGAAATATTGGACAAAGTTCTCTTTCCATTTCTCTAAAGGAACATGTACCCCATAATCCAATATTGGTGGAACCACATCTGCCTCTCTACCTTCTAATTGCCTCATATCTTCCCTCAATTCTTCATAGAAACTAAAATGTTTACCTAACAACTCATCACCTTTCTTAAGATCCTTAGAGGATAGAGAATCCATCTTCCTAGTTTTTCTACCAATCTATCTTTTAATCAAGCATGCTCTTCTACGACCTTGAAAGTACCTGATTATGTTTTCCAAAATTATACTGCTTGTACTTCTTTTGCATAAAATAAAAAATCAAGGACCTGTTGGCATAATGATGGATTTTGGCAGTAAAATGATAAGTTTAAGTTTGTCATTGATGGCACCTTATTAACTCTATTAGTTTTGGAAAATAGGTTGATGTTTTCGATCGATAGGATGAATAGGTGAAGAAGATATGCTAAGTGTGATAAAAAAATAGTTTTTCCATTAGTATGCAATAAGAAAACAAATTGTTTAAACCATCGATTACACTTCACCAAAATTCAGGTTTTCAGTTCAAACCAAAAATGCTAAGAAAGGAGAAAACCGACGACATAGTTTTGCAGTGTAAATTGAAAGTACAATCCAAAGATGATAAAGAGAAACCCAACAAATAGTTCAACAAGGAACACCGAAAGATAGTCAAACTGATCTGACTTCCACGTCAGATAAAACATATATATTCTATTTATAGAGTCTTGATTTGTTTTAAAACCATTACTTAAGGGACAAGCAACATTATTGTAATTGTTTTAATCAGTCTAACTGATTAAGAACATGTAGACTAGGAGATCAAGGTTAAGTTGTAAACCTTTGATCATAGAGTTAGTTTTGTAATATGTGAAAATACATTAGGTCAATCTATCTTATAAATTGATGTTGTAATCATTCTTTATAATGGATGAGAGGATGAATGTAGCCAACGAGCACATCTATGGATCAGACTGAAAGTTTCAAGAAGAAGAACAACAAAAGATGAATTTGGATATCAAGAACCAAGAACAGAGGCTAACAAGCAATAGAGGTATTAATCAATCACAATAGGTGATACAATTATACATGTGAATTGTAATAGATCTATAATCAGAAATTGCTAGATTGCATACACTCAGGTCAATGAATATTTTTGTCTGCATTCTAACAAGTGTAGCAAATAGAAGAAATCCTTTCAAGGAAGGTGTATTTAACAATCCTATTATAAATATCTTAACTGAGTGCACACTAAACAATGTTTCTAAAGCTCTGAACAGAGTAGACCTTAACAAGTCTCCACATAATACTCCTAACAGGGTAGATCATTAGAAGTGATCAAATTGTAAGCCTTAACCAGCCCATTCCAATCTGCAGATAGTGAAGTTTTTGTGGGTGCCATCCCCACCGTAGTTTTGACCTTCTAACAAGGGTTTTCTACATTACCATATCTTCTGTTATGAGTCACTTACTTTCATGAATGTTTCTATGAATGTTTACATGTTTGTTAAAGTTAAAGAATTGATATATCTTACACAAAGATAGAATAGAACAGATGGTTGGATTTACAATTGATTACACAAAAGATAAAGGTTAAAAGAGATAAAAGTTTTAGAGGTATTGATTCACCCCTCCCCTCTCAGCACACACTTCCCATTATTTCCAAAAATTGGTATTAGAGATAGAAATCTTATTTGGAAAGCTTCAAGACTTAAGAGAAAAGATCATACAATGGAGAAGTACAGACTTGACAAAATTATTGAGAATTAGAAGCTAGAAATTCAGATCTTCTATGAACAATATAAAGAAGCTAGAGTCAAGATGAGATAGCTGTTAGATGAAATAAAGATTATGGAATCTTGTTGTAATGAAAAAAATTACCAAGAAGAAGAGATACCAGATCTATTTGAGTCTTCAAGATCTACTACAAGAAAATCATCAGATACATCAGATGAAAGTATCACAAGCTTAAATGAAATCAATAAACATCTGGCTGGACAAGTGAAATCTCTGTAAATCGGTCAAGAGACACAGATGGTAAGAATGATTGATGTCATGAACAATGCTAGACAAGCTAAGAAAGAGAGAACACTGGCTATTGATGATAGAAGGAAGATTACTGAAAAGCTACAAGAGAAAGAGTCATAAATATAGATACTTATAGAACATCACAATGAGATTACAAATCAGATTATTCTTATGAGTCAAGAGGAAAATAGAATGAATGTTGAACTCATTGAAAGAATAGAAGATATCAGTGAGCTAAGGGAAGAAACTAAAAATCTGAAACAAGAAAAAAGAATTCAGCAGCAACATAATGAAATTATCAAGAGAGATGAAGAAAGCAATAAAAGTATGGATGATTTTCTTGATGGACAAAGGATAGCCAACATCAACACTGGACTAGGCTATACCAAGAATGAAGAATCACCCAATCAAGCTGATCCAAAGAATGTCTATGCAAATCCAAGACCAAGAAAGCTAATATGCAATCTATTAGAGTAATTATCTATTTACACTTATTAATTAGATCACTTTGATTTAATTAATTAAGTTGTTTATTACTCTAGTTTACTTAAGCTATCTCTTAGGTGCATTATAATTAATATTTAAATTAATTATTAATGTGCAAACCTAGCTTTTTCGATTTTAGGGTTTCATTCACCTTTATAGGTTGAACTTTGTAGTTTCTTTTTAATTAATTCAGATTATAATTTCACTCTCACTTTCTGAGCAACTTTTGAGTTCTTCTTTTTCCCTCTTTCTGCTTCTCTCCTATAACAGGTTATTTGCATGCAGGTATTCTTGGTGTTCTATGGATTTGTATCTCTCAAATCCTACATGGTATCAGAGCTTCCCTGCTACAGCCTGGTCTGAGGTTTTTTGGAGCTGTGATTCAAAGATGAAAGCCACAACTTCTCTGGGGTCTTTTCTTGATTTTAGAGGAGGCACTATTTTCTAGAGCACTTTGAGCCAAAACAAACTCCACCATTGCACTCAGAAGGCCTGGGAGAGTCAAAAATATATAAAGTTTATTTTTTTTTGGTCATAGTAACCTCTGAGAAAAAATTTCTCCCTCCCACGTTGTACGACACGCAAATTGAGAAAAAAATTCAAAAAAATCTTAAAAATGCCCATTTTAGGGCTTTTCTGGGTGCTGCTGGGTGCACCACCAGTGTGCCACCACCGTGCCACTCCGGTGCCACCTGCGCGCAGCCCGCGCCCAGCCTCTCGTCGGCGCGCCGCTCCCCCACCGCCCGACCCTCCACCGGCATAGCGCCGCCCGGGAGTCTCCCATCTACCACTCGGCCGCCACCTCCATTAGCTAGTGCTGCCACTCCACCACCCGCACGCTGCCGCCTATCACAATCCCCTATGATGTCATCATTCCAGGGGGTGACATCATCTTTCAAACAGTTTTCATAATTTTTTGGCTGACGGAAATTTTTTTTGGCAAGACGGGCCCGCGATGTGCCAACGACTGTCAAATTTTTTTCTGGGCTCTATGACGGTCATTTGACCGTCAATTTTTTTGCAGTGACTGGTTTTTTCTAGTGAACTCATTTTCGGAGGAGAAGTTGGTTTTTCGGCTGTAACTTGTGCATACATAGTCCATTTTTAGAAAACAAAATACCACCGGAAAGGTGTTTCTGAGATGGATGTAATGGTGCTGGTCTTGATTGCTGATTTAGACATTTGAGCTCTCAATTTTGGCATCAAAGTAGAGGCTTCTTTTTCCTCCGTCTTTGCATCTGGTTACAAGTTTTCTTCTCACTTTTTGTGCTTTATATAGTTGTTTTTTTCTGTACAGGAGGATAGAATTATACATTGTGGGGGGGGCTGCATTTGATTTCTGTACTTTAATTCAAAAATGACCCTTCTACTTCTGTTTACTTCTTCTCTCAATGTCAGATCCCTCTATGGCCCGATTGGCTCCACACAATTATCACACCTAGAAAGCACACATGACCAGGCTACTCATGTCACGTGGCTTATTGTCATGTCTAGATGAGAAACAACCTATTCTGCAGAGTCTATTTGAGGTCCTTCAGCACAAAAAAAAAATGGATGAAGCCATGGGTTTGATTGCTTTGCACATTTCAGACAGCCTCCTATTTCATCTGTATGGTTTGACCACTGCTTGCGCATATTGGGGAAAGTTTACAGATCTGTTTGGTACAGTGAATGCATTCAAGGCACTTCAGCTTGATGTAGAGTTGACATCCTTGTCTCCTGATATTTTTTCCACCATTGAGGACTTCTCGATGAAGTTCAATGCTCTCCACTCACTTTTATAGGGATGTGGGAATACCAAATCAGATGATGAGTGTATCTTTCTGATACTCTCAAAGCTTTGTGGAGAGTTCCAGATTTTCTCATCCACTTTCTATTCCACTATGGATGTCTTGGGTCCTAGGCACAATATGCCTTCATTTGTGGCCTTCTGTGATCGGTTGACTCAAGAGTAGTCAAAGATTCAATAGCTGCATGATACTTCAGGCTCTATGAGCCATGCCTTGGTTGCTCACCCATCTCCACAGAAACCAGAGTAGAAACTGGTATCATCATCCACAGAATCTTGGAAGGATTCTCCTTCCCAGTATTCCTCTGGCCCACCTCCTTCACCTAAGGGGAAATCAAAGATAGACAAACCCAAGTGTACTTATTGCAATAAGTTCAATCATGATGAGTCTCAGTGATTTCAGAAGAAGTAGATGGATATGCCAAATAGATTGCTGATTTGACAACTCTTCTTAATAAGAGCAACATTGATATTCCTTCTTCCTCTTCTCGCTAGTCTTCTTCATCATCATCTCAGGCAGATGGGTCAGACAACACAAAGGGTCATGCCTTATGTGCATCTGCTATAGCTCCCTCTTCTTATTGGTTGCTGGATTCTGGTGCTTCCCATCATATGGCATCTTCTCAGAGTTCCTTCTTAGCTTTTGTGGCCTCTCCTACCCCACACATCTTGATGGGGAATGATACTGTTATGCCCGTGTGTGGTCAGGGTACTATTGACATTGATGGTGGTGCCTTCCATGATGTACTATGTGTTCCATCCTTGTCATGGAACCTTCTCTCCATTTATCAGATTACTCATAGTTGGATAGAGAAGATAGTTGAGTTCACTATAGATTCTATACACATCCGAGATCATGCGACTGGCCGCATTGTTGCTACAGGGATAGTTGATCATGCCACCCGCCTGAACTCCTTCTCCCATTTTAGTCCACCATCTCCTGTGTCAGAGAATATCTCTCCTACTTCACGAGTGCCTAGTGAGAAGAAGTTGGGTCACCTGAACTTTTGTGTTTCTCCTGAGATCAGTGTTGTGGCTTTTCCACCTCCTCCTCCTATTGCGCCTACCTTTGTTCAGCATGATTCTTCTTCAGTAGTTCCTGTTATGGTCACTCCCTACATCGTGCCTTCCCCTCCAGTTGTTAAGGGCATATCTGAGGACATTCATCTCCTCTCAGCTAACAGAATTAGCCCATCTATTGGCCCACCTTCATTGGGGATTCCATTCCAAGAGTCCCATTCATTCTCCTTTGAGCACCAACTCGGCCTTCTAGTTTTACCGCTCATTCATGGGTTCCCTTGTTACTCTATACCTCTATTTCTTCCACATTGGAGTTCCATTGGTTTGATCATTCCTACAGAGGTTCCATCATTCTGGGGGGTGCCTTGGTGTCTCATCCCTCTCTCATGGGGGGTTTGGTTGTACTTATGGTTTTGAGAGAGTCTCTTGAGCCAGTCTTTTCTGCTTTTTCTTCTATCTCTTCTTGGAGTAGGGTTTTTTCTCATGTGGTTTTCCACTTTACAAAGATTTGGTTGTGCTTGGGTACCTGATCAGACCTTATTGCCGGGACCCATCTTTTCCTACTTTCATAGCTGTGCTAGGTTAGCTTATCTCTGAGCTTCGCTTAAGGAGGGGTTTTAGAGTAATTATCTATTTACACTTATTAATTAGATCACTTTGATTTAATTAATTAAGTTATTTATTACTCTAGTTTACTTAAGCTATCTCTTAGGTGCATTATAATTAATATATATATTAATTATTAATATGCAAACCTAGCTTTTCCAGTTTTAGGGTTTGGTTCACCTTTATAAGTTAAACTTTGTAGTTTCTTTTTAATTAATTCAGATTATAATTTCGCTCTCACTTTCTGAGGAACTTCTGAGTTCTTCTTTTTCCCTCTTTCTGCTTCTGTCCTGTAATAGGTTATTTGCATGCAGGTATTCTTGGTGTTCTATGGATTTGTATCTCTCAAATCCTACACAATCACTGTGGAAAGCAAGGCCACACATCAAATGTTTAGAGGAGTAAAATGAAAGGTATTCCTAAATCTACATCTTCATTCATAGGAATTTGTTATAAATGTATCAAGAAAGGACATAAAGCATATGAATGTAAGTCTGAGATGAAACAACCAAAGAAGGAAACCTACATGGACAAATACTGTCCTACTTGCAAAATGCATGGGCACACAACTCTTGAATGCTGGAAGAAGAAAAAGAAAGCATGGAAGCCTAAAGGTCAAGAGTCTACCTATCAACTGAATAGAGTCGGTAACCAGTATGTATGGGATTACAACACTTGGGAAAATTGTACAACATGTGGAAGATTTGGTCACATTGCTATAAACTGCATGAGACAATGGACAAGAAAGCCTAGAGGCTAGAATAACCCCAAAATGGCATGTTTACACTGTCATAAAGTCAGTCATCTCAAGAAAGACTATAGAGACCGAATGACAGAGACCATCACCTTTGCCAATGGAAACACCATTGAAGACATCAAGAAGATGAGAAACAAAATGTGGAGGAAAGATACAAACAATGATGAAGCTAGACCGAGCAATTCAATTGGTGACACCTCATCCAATGGATCTGGTGACATCACCACCCCACCTAAGTAGAACAAGTAAGTATGGAACTTCATTATACCAAGTTATATTTTGCATTAGTTCCATTATACATAGTTGAAATGCCAAATTAGCATGATTATAGGTGCACTATGGTATTACTTGTTAAATTATGTGAAAACTATTTCATCGGTCAATACATACCAAAATGCATTAGTATACATATAAAGATAAGTTGTCTTCGCTTACTGAGAATCGTCGGTTAACATGTAAAAGCTAAATTTTCTAGTATAAACTGAGATCCATCGGTAACCATGTGAGCTGACAAGTTGTCTTTTCCAAACACCAAAACCTATCGGTAAAAGAAATAAGTTAAATGACTTCCTGAATCATTGCGTTGTCACTGAGAGAGAAGTTAGTGTATCACCCGATGACTCTGTCTTCACACATTAAGGAGAGGTTGAGAATTAATGACTCAACTTAGGGCAAAAGTCTATAAATAGATGATGGAAGGGTTTCATTTCTCACCAGCGACTAGAGCAAAGAAACAGAGCAAAACCAGAGCAAGAAGAGACAAACTTACAGAGCGACTCCAACCCAATTCAAAGCACTCCAAACAGATCACTTACAGTTACAGAGATTAAAGTAAGTACCAAGCATAATTGAGAACTCTATTTATCATTTATGGGAAACCCCTAATGTCAAAAAAAATGGTGACCACATCAAGAACCACTAAGCTGAAGAGTATTAAGAAGAACAAGGTCAAACTTATCAAGAACAGTACATGTGAGGAACCACATTATCAGATATGCCCAAAAGTTGCCTCACAACCTAAAAATACTGGAGCATTCTCAATAGTACCAACTAGGGTTTTTCTTGTCAAAGAGGTGTGAGCATACATACACTACAAGATTGCAAAGATTGGCGATCTGGAGGTTGAGAAAGATTTCAAGAAGCTATGTAAAGATGATGACACTATCAAAGAAGAACACAAACACATAGAAGTAAAAGGGCTCACAAATTCCCTATGGTTCCCGAAGGAATTCAAGACCGAATGGATTCAGTTAGTACTTAGGAGGATGCATGACTAAAATCTATGGCTGGATGAGCCTAAACCGATAACATGAGATGTTATATATGATTTGAACATGAGATGTTATATATGATTTCACCGGTTATCCAATAAACAATAAGGTAAAGGCATTAAAGCACCTACCTAAAGCTGACATAGAAAAGAACACATGAGTAAAATGTGATGGAAGAGGACTTAAGGTATCCACCATTACCGATGATGAACTAAAATTTGGAGCATGTGTCTTAGGATACAAGTTCTTTCAGGCTAGTAGGATGAAAAACATAGCATCCAAAGCAGTGGATACAGCCTACAAGATTTTCGAAAAGGGAACTCAGTTGGATCTGTCAGAACTTCTACTCAAGAAGTTAGAAAAGAACATAAAGACAATCAAAATGCAAAATCAAATTTATGTAAGTTTGGTTCACTTATCATGTGCATATTCTTCTACTTCCAAGAATATTTTACATCAATAGGAAATGTGCAATGGGACACAACAAGACCAGTGACCATACAGATTAGTGAGTTTATAAAATCACTAGGAGATAATTTTGAGTCAGTAATGGATGAATACTTTGCTGGATTCAAGGAGAGAATGAAAAATAGAGTAAGGATCCCCGAACAATTAATTGAAAAGTTTAGGACTAACATTTTCTTTATGGTAGACACTAACTTCACATACATCAAGCCCGCTATACCAAGAACAACATGGCTATCTCCACTTTACTATGAGGTA
Organism: Thuja plicata; assembly: GCA_018584345.1. NCBI lineage: Eukaryota > Viridiplantae > Streptophyta > Pinopsida > Cupressales > Cupressaceae > Thuja > Thuja plicata. The sequence continues at coordinate 1,526,794 of MU225850.1, forward strand.
AAGATAGATCAAGCATATAATGCAATTGATGCATTAATAAATGAGCGAATAGATAAATCACAACCCAAGTTTGGAACTTATGAAGATGCCAAAGAAAGAATCAAGATTGGATTGGTTGTATAGAAGATAGACAGGAAGAAAGATAAGATGTTCAAGAAATTAAAGAAAAGGTTGTCGGTTACAGAAGAAAAAACCAAAAAGATAGAAGAAACTGAGGGACAATCACCCATTAGTGAAGATGAAAAGGAGAGTGACTCAAAGTCTACAAAGTCAGATACACAATTACCTCCACTAGTTAAGAATCCAATGACTACAACTGCTACAAGAACAAGGAGTCAAACAACCATGGATACAAGTCCTTCACCATTAAAGAAAGGTCAAGTAAGGACCTATAAGAGAAAACCTCCAACCAAATAGTCCAAAGCCCCAAAGAGGAGAAGGAAGCTAATCCTAAACAAGGAAGACATGGAGGACATAAAGAAAGATGAATCTATCCAGACAAAAAAAATAAAGATTCCTGAGACTATTGATGAGATATGTGAGTCTTTTGCAAAAAGAGTTGGCTTAATCAACACCAAGGTAAGAAAGTGGCTAAAATTGGATCCCGATCATCAGAATAAGATTGAGGATGCATTGATAAAAGAAATGATTAACTTCAAATATGTACCAGTACAATTTGATGAAAGAATGCCAAAAGTACTATAAGAAAGACTATTTGCCAGATGGACTTATGCATTAAAGAATGAAAAGGAGATAAGGGAAAGTATACTAGTTTCTCTTATGCCTCCCAAATAAAAAATAGAATAAATCTAGGAGATGATGGAGAAACATACAAAGGAGTTCTCACCCAAGATGAGAGCTTACAAAGTTCTATAGGGAAAGCTTATAGAGATAGAAAAGGATAGTAATAAAATTTGGAGTAAAATACTCAATCAACCTACCGAGGAAGCAAGCCCTGAACATGTTATCACAATAGATAAAGATGTCACAACAGTAGAACTAGACAAAGAATAAATGGACACAATAGGAAACAAGAATATGGATGTTGCAGATGATACGTGGCTGGACACTACAATGGACAATACTATTATTGACATCACCGATGATCCAACAACTGAGGTAAATAAAGATGAAGATGTCACTGTTGTCAAGGACCAAACCGAGGAACATGACACTACAATTGATGCTGCACAAGTTCATATACCAGGCTAGATGCCACTATTGATTCAAGAAATCAATATTATCTCATAGAAGGAGAAGATCCTTGAGCCTGATGCAAGCATACTTGAGAACAAGTGTAATGATGAGCAAAGAGATATAACTGATGAAAAGAAGGAAACAACCAATGAACAAAATGTCATCGATGTAGAAAAAAAAGATGGAGATGCCACTGAGAAAGATGCATAGATGAAAGATGTTGATGAAGTGCACAAAGAGATAGATGAGAGATAAAAGACAGCTGATACCACGCTGAAGGAAACAAAAGGTGAAGCTGCAGAAACACCTAAGGTTGATAAGGATACATCCTTAGATAGCCGATAGGCAAACACTAAGCAACAAGAAAAAAGTACAACTCCACAAAATCCATCTAGTAGCACGTCAGACCAAGTAGAGAAGCTGGCTATGGTTCTGCATACAGGTGGATCACAGAAGAAAAATAAGAAAACAAAGAAGAACAATTTGGAAGTCACACTTGATGAGATAATTGAAATACCAAAATGTGACCCAACTACATTAGACTTTGAATCTCTCCAAGGGTATGGAGAAATATGTCAAAGGAAAGCGTTGCAAGAAATGCTAAAGAAGAAACACCGAGGCTCCTTAGTACTGGAGAATACAAGGGACATCATGAGCCAAATAGTTCCCAAAGTTGATGTTGATCACAATGCCCCCATTCTAGATCAACTTTCCATCCTCACCAAAGAAATCACAAGACATAATGTTGATGTAGAAAAGGCAATTGAGGAGCGAGCAGAGAAGAAATTTCAATACAAACTGGCAGAAAAGATAAGCCAAGAAGTGGTAGAGAATAAGGTAAAGCTTTTAGAGTTATCAGATCAATTAGATCCCATCATAACTGAAGTTGTTTCCTTAATACATAAGCTATGCACTTTAGAAAAGTTTACTAAGGAAAACAATGAAAAGATTGCAAAGATCAAATCCGATCTAGCTACAAGTGCACAAAGTCTAACCACTAATGGAAATGCAATCAAATTGCATTATGAGAAGATCATTGAGATCAAAAGGTTGAGACAAGAACTTTGGGAAGAAAAATCACAATTCAGAGAGGAGGTTACCGAAATATAGTCTATACTATTACCGAACCTCACACTTCTGCAAACTCACCTAAGTTTAGCAAGGAAACTTATTGTCATCCCTGAGATGTCTACAACAGACAACATCTATGACATGCATGCATGGATTACATTGGAGCATATGGATCTTGAACATATCAAAGAGAAATGGGAGAAGATGATGGAGGAAATGAAGTCCTCACACTCTCATTATTTTGATAAGCTATAGGTATACACCTTTTCCCTTACTATCAAAAAAGGGGGAAAAGGAAATATGTAAAGATCATATATTAATATGGGGAAAATGAAAGAAAAAGGAAAAGGAAAATATAGCACACAAGAGAAAAGGATGAGATAGTGTACATGCATACTATACTATATTGGCATATGCATAGGGGGAGTCATGAAATGACTAAGGTATATACAAGGTGTTCATAATATAAATTTTGTTAGTATTATGCACATATCAATTTTTGATACTAATGTCAAAGGGGGAGATTGATAAACATAAATTTTTGTCATTAGTATGCAATAAGAAAATAATTTGTTTAAACCATTGGTTACACTTCACCGAAAGTCAGGTTTTCAGTTCAAACCAAAAATGCTAAGAAAGGAGAAAACCGACGACACAGTTTTGCAGTGTAAACCTAAATTATAAACCAAAGATGATAAAGAGAAACCCGAAAGACAGTTCAAAAAGTAACACCAAAAGACAGTCAAACTAATTTCATAGAAAACTGAGCATCAGACACCAAAAGTCAGTTACATCCCAGAAAAAGTGGATCTGACTTCCACGTAAGATAAAACAGATATATTATATTTATAGAGTCTTGATTTGTTTTAAAACCATTACTTAAGGGACAAGCATCATTATTGTAATTATTTTAATCAGTCTAACTGATTAATAACATGCAGACTAGGAGATCAAGGTCAAGTTGTAAACCTTTGATCATAGAGCTATTTTTGTAATACGTGAAACTACACTAGGTCAATCTATCTTATAAATAGATGTTGTAATCATTCTGTATAATGGATGAGAGGATGAATGTAGCTAAAGATAACATCTATGGATCAGACTAAAAGTTTCAAGAAGCAGAAAAAAAAAAGATGAATTTGGTTATCAAGAACCAAGAACAGAGGCTACCGAGCCACATAGGTATTAATCAATCACAATAGGTGATACATTTATACATGTGAATTGTTATGGATATGTAATTAGAAATTTTTAGATTGCATACAGTCAGGTCAATGAGTATTTTTTGTCTGCATTCTAAAAAGTGTAGCAAATAGAAGAAATCCTTTCAAGGAAGGTGGATTTAACAATCCTATTGTAAATCTCTTAACCAAGTGCACACTAAACAATGTTGCTAAAGCTCTTAATAGAGTAGACCTTAACAAGTCTCCACATAATAATCCTAACAGGGTAGATGTCAGAAGTGATCAAATCGGAAGCCTTAACCGGCCCCTTCCAATCTACAGATAGTGAAGTTTTTGTGGTACCATCCCCACCGCAGTTTTTACATTCTAACAAGGGTTTTTTGTGTTACCATATCTTGTGTTATGAGTCACTTAATTTCATGAATGTTTCTATGAATGTTTACATGTTTGTTAAAGTTAAAGAATTGATATATCTTACACAAAGATAGAATAGAACATATGGTTGGATATAAAATTGATTACACAAAGGATAAAGGTTAAAAGAGATAAAAAATTTAGAGGTACTGATTCACCCCTCCCCTCTCAGCACACACTTCCTGCTATTTCCAACAAAGTGTTCCGACCAGTGAACAAGAAGGTAGTAACAGACAGTAACAAGAGTGTGTTTTGAGTTGTTCTTGAGATGGTGAGCATATTGGCTGGTGCGATCATTGCTGATGTATCCCTATGATTGGAATAGTTCAGAAGTATGACAATAAATATTAACTCAATGGTGTGTGAAAGTTAGTATTTTTGGTATTTGTTCTATATAAACCGGTTGAGCTACCGATTGGTTCTTGATGATCAGATGGTCAAGGTGGTTAAGTAATTGTCGATATTTTGTAACAAATTTTTGTATTAATTTTTTGGCCAACATGTTAGGTTTATTTGACATGGATTTTCATAATGTTTTTCAACATTTAGTGCTGACTTGCGGATTATTTATAATGTTTTAATCGACTTAAGAACAACTATATGAATGAATGCTAAATTAGTGATTTAGGGTTGTTGATCATGTTTTTTTTTGTTGCGATAAGAGATAGAGATAGAGTGTTGCATCAAGAGATCATATATTGAATTGGATCTTGTAGGAAAGTAGTTCCAATAAAGATCAGTGATTTGAATTCATTTCTCAAGGCTAACTCAAAAGGTTAGCAAGGTTAAATCTCTTAATAGGGTGGACTCTAAAAAGTATTTTGTGTAAATCCTCTAACAAGGTTACTTATGAGAAGGAGTTATAAATCCTCTAGTGAGGTAGATATTAACAGGCCTCTTTGTACTTCTAGTAAGGTACTAGTCATTCTTAATCGGGTGAGCCCCCTAACAGGGTATTGTAAGCTCCTATCAGGGCATCTCTTTTACTGCAATGAAGAGATTTGTGGGTGTCATCCCCACCATAGTTTTATCCATCTTACAAGGTTTTCCACAATAAAAATAATGGTGTTACAGTTTATGCTTTGTTTTTGATTAAATTACTTTACTTCTATTGCATAGTTACAATTTCTTGTTTGGTTTTTTGGAAGTTGTTTAAAGCTTAATAAGATTATTGGTTGAATTAGTATATCCTCTATTTCCACTAATTCACCCCCTCTTAGTTCTTCTATATATTAACAATTGGTATCAGATCCTAGTACCCTTGAGAAGCCTAGCAGCTTGGGTGAGATCCTTAAGGGAGATATGGAGTTTTATATAAGACAACTTGCTGAGGCCGAGGACATGATTGAGACAATTAAAAACCAGTTGAAGATTTTCAGGGGTAAAAGACAAGAGCTTCTCAAACAGTTGAGTGAAAGCCAAGACCTCATCAAAAAATTGTCTAAGCATAATGGATATGATGAATCTGATGTTGAAACTATATTCTTGGAGAATGAGAACCTTGCCAAGGAAAATAAGGATATCCACAAGGTGCTTGACAAGCTTAAGCAAGAAAATAAGAACATGGAAAGGGATTTCTAACTCTTCAATAAGAATGGGTGAAGAGTTAGAAGCAAGAAGAGCTGCAGATGAAGCTAAGAATTTTGTTGAGGATTACCTAAAAGCCAAAGATGAAACCCTAGCAGCTAATGTGGATGAGTTGATAGAAGAGTTGAAAAATGCTAATGACCAGTTGGACATGTTCAACATGATTTTTTATAAACTTGATGAAAAACTCTCAAAACAAATGAGAAAAGGTGATCAACAAGGAATAGTTTTTTCAAATTTGAACTTGGTGAGTCATCTGGTACTAAGGAGACTCATGCAGAAGAAAAGACTGCACCTATGGTGAAAAAAATATGGTAAGAGGAACTATAGATTGCTATGTTTCAATTGTAACAAGGAAGAAAATACTGCTAATTTTGGTTGGTCTAAACCTAATCCATCTATTCCTAGTTTTGCAAATTCTTTTGGTAGATTTGTCGTTTACATTGCTAGATCTAATGCTTTTCAAGGTAATTGTTAGCACTATAAAAAGTATGGTCATAAGGATAATGAGTGTAGGACTAGAATCAACAATGAAATGTAACCTGTGAACCGAGGAAACCCTTACCAAAGGGAAAGAGTATTCAATGTCACATGTTCCATTTGTAGAAACTTTGGACATACAATAGTGAATTGTAGGATGAGAACCAGTAGAGGAAATGCTGGACCATAAATGCAAACTGGTATGGCATGTTTTAATTATAATAAGATTGGACATGTTGCTAGGTCTTGCAGAGCGAAGTAGAATAACACTGGAGGCCAACCGATGAATAGGCATGATAATAATAAATGCAAGAAGATTGCAGATGTTAAAGGAATCAAGAAGAAGATGAAGGATACATGGGTAAAGAAAGTAGAATTGAAGTCTTCTAAAATTACAGAGAACTCCACTACATTGGGTAATGTGGAGACTTAATCATCTGACTAAATTAAAGCTATTGGCTTAGGGGGACCGAATCAAGTAAGATCTATATCCTATCCCCTATGTTGTGTGCATGGTAAGATTTATCAACATATCTAGATACCTAATCATGTTATGTAAGAATCTGATGAAGTATGTTGCATTGCATATGATTATATGCAACCACATAATGTTTTTTTTAAGACATAGTGACTCATTATGTTTCTAACCATTGTGACCGATTAATATTACTATTTGACCATTTGAATTTATTTCTTGGAATTAAGATGTTATAAGGGAAAAAGTGAATTTCATTTGTCACTTTAAATTCTATGATCTAAGAAGTGCATTTGTGAGTGTATGCCAAGTGATTTCATAGTATTTTGAGTGATTTTGAATTGGTGATTGTGATTTTATGCCTGAAGTGAAGAGTTGTTTGAAGAACACTTACAACACGTTGAAGTGATATATTTGTGTTGTAGAGGCTCTATTTTGTGGTGATCATTGTTAGCTGATGGACTATAACTGATTGAATGTTTGAAGATGTTAAGTTGATGATCATGCAAGGCATTAAATCAATTAATGTATTGTATTTTCATTGATGTCAAATTGAAATAATCTGTATGGTCATGGACATACTGCCAAAGAATTCAAAGAACCGATGAATCAAATACTATGCTATCAGTAATGCATATAAGTCAAGAATTCACAAAGTGACTGTATACACTGACAGAGTGCACACTGACAGACAGAGTAAAAGAAAAAAGTCACAGTGTTACCCAATGAGAAAATGCATAGCATTACCGATAAGCAAAGTCACAGTGGTTCCCGACGAGTAAAGCATAGAGTAACCCAATGGAAAGAAATAAATTGTTTCCCGATGAACAGAGATCCCGAAGACAACTTAAGTCACACTGAAGGAATAGTCAGTTATCACCGATGACTAACTAAAGTGTTGACCAACAAAATAGAGAATTTAGAAACAACAAAATGCTTAGCTGTCAAGAGCTATAAGTAGACTTAACTGATACTTATCATTATTTTAATAGACAAGATAAAGCCAAGGATAAGTAATGGATTTAAAGATTCTTTGTCCAGCTTACAAGAAGATCTCTTTGAGATGAAATAGGAGTTTTATTTAAATATAATTGGCGAGAATTATGGATCACGCCAAGAATCAAGAAAGCCAAGAAATGGTGAAACATGTCTATAAAGAGAAAAACCCAATTTATTACGAATTGTTTGGGGTGAAAAAGAGAAAAGAGAATAGATGCTGAAGAGATTCTGAAGGAGAAGAAAGTCTTCATTCAGACCTGATCAACAAGCTAAGGAAAGAGCTAGATTTTGCAAACACCGAAAAACAGTGAAACAACATCACAGAGTAGAACAGTGTGGAACAAAAGTATTGAATTGATTATATTGATTAGAGAGGTAATGTACTTACAATAGATCTAAAAATCTAAAATTCAAGTTGTATGTGTGAACAGATCACTTAAATGTTTCAGTTTAACCATTGAAGCATCAAGTCTCTTAACCGAGAAGGACTTAAAAGTATTTTTTAATTGAGATACATCCCAATGAGTATCAAAAAAGTTTGATCATAGAAAGTAGCATTGGATATGCCCGATACCTATTGATAGGTCAAGTGAGTGTTTGATCAAGGTGGTATCATTAGATGCCAGATAATAGGTAATAAAATATCTTTTAAATCGTCTAACAAGGTCACACCTAATAGTGTGTTTGTAACCTTTAACAGGGTTGGCTCTTAACCGAGCTCACTTCAGAAGAGTGAAAGTTTGGGGTACCGGTCCCAATGGGTTTTCCCTTAATAGGGTTTCCACGTTAAAAATACATGTGTTATGTGTTTATGTTTCATTACTTTACTATTTTACATTTCACATATGCAATTTTGGATTGATCGGTATACTCTAGCCATTTACTATCTTTTGGTAAATGAAAGACTGCTTATCGGTAAACATATAGAAGAGAGGTTTACAAAGCATTCTGACAAGTAGTAATTGGTTATAAGTATTTCAAGGCATTCATCTTGTAGGATTGAGTATAACTAGAGGCTTAAAAGTGGTAATAAGTTTTAAGGGTTGATTTAAGGATTAATTTTTGAGGCCACTGATTCACCCCCCATCTTAGTTATTACTAACATTAGCATCATGGAGACCCCTCTGTTGGTTGAGATCACTGTGAGACGATGCATGTATTCAAGTTACATCATTCAAAGACAACATAAAATGATCCCCCCTATCATTGATAGCTCATGTTGTGTTGTTCAATTAAGATGTGAGATCCTTTATATATTGCAAGATCGAATATTTTGGTCATGATTCTATTGTCAATACATTTATTGGACTATTTTATGGTGCAAATTTGAAGGACAAGCATAAGAATTTGACTGATAAGAGTTTCACATATATTGCTGAACTACATGATGATTTTGAAACTGATTAGTTTAGATATATACGTAGTGTTGGGATAATGGAAAGGGTGTATACTGAGAGGGGAGGGGTGAATCAGTACCCTTAAAAAAATTTAATCAATTCTTTGTAACCACTGTTCTGTATTAACCGACTGAGTAGATTTCATATATCAAACATATAGTATCACTAGTGAAATGTAAATGCATGTAAAGTAAAAAATACACATACATGAAATTAAGTACTCATGACACTAGTATTTTGGTATCACACAAAAATCCTGTTAGAAAGTAAAAACTGCATTGGGGATGAGACCCACAAAACTTCACTAGTGCGGCAATAAAGAAGCCTGTTAAAGCTTACAAAGAATGATCAATTCTGATGATCTTACCCTGTTAGGAGTAATAATGAGATCAATTAGATCTACCTCATGAGAGGATTTAGCATCATAAAGTATGTGTGCACTCGGTTAAGATATTTACAATAAGATGGTTAAGTCTACTCTATTAAGAGATTTAGGGGTCTATTACAATTGTTAGAGAATAACATAAATTTTATCTGAAACATATACAATCTCAATATTTCCTATATAGATCCATTAAGTGCATACAAAACATATCACTTCAATATGAATGATAATACCTTCTGCTTTGTTCTTCTCGGTAGCCTTGCCTTAGTTCTAAAAACTGATTTCTACAATGTAGTCTCTGTCCTTAAAATCCCTTGTCTAATCTCTGATGTCTGTAGTATGGTGGCTACTTGATCAACATACATAACAAAATTTGACATCTATACATTTATATATCAAACTCTATGACCTAATTAGGGTTTAACAATTACATCCCTACCCTAAGATCAATGGTGTACATAATTTACCTTGATCATCTACACATAATAAACATAAACAATTAATGTTGTAAATATATAATTAATGTCCTCCTTGATTGTGTAAACCATTATCTAGGTCAGCTAAAAATTTTTTACATAGAACAATGTGCCATAAAAAACTTTTAGGTGACATCGGGTCCACTCGGTTAATGCTTGTCTCTTGGTGCTTGGTGTAGACTGTGTATCTCAGTTATACTATTGTTCAGGTAAACCATGTAGCTTAGTGTTGTCTACTACTCAGTATAGTTTTTCAGCTCAAGTATCACTGTACTTGGTTAACTTTGGGCATGATCAGTGCTCTCGGTTAACTTTGCACTTCGGTGAATATACCAACTATCATGTTTTTACTTTGTTACCATTTGTTCATTATGTCTGCTTGATAACTAATGACAACTTCAATGCATAATTGGAGTAACATTCTCCCCCTTTTCCATTAGTATCAAAAACTTAGTACTATATATAATATACATGATGACTCTCCCTTTGTACATGCTCTCCCCCTTTGTATATACTCATTATATGTATATGAATTCATCCTAATTATAGTATCCCCCTTTTACTATACATATATACATATATTTGCCCCTTTTTTGAAAATAACGAAAAAAGGAGTATAACTTACAATTTGTCAAAAATGGTAGGATGGAAGTTCTTAAGAGTTTCCAGTAGCTTCTCCTATTCCTCCTTTAAATGATGGAGGGTTATTTTTTCTAAATTGATCTGAGCATGCATATCATATATGTTGTCGATTACTGACAATTCTAGGGTGGCAATTAAAGTCTTTGTCAATGTCACATGTTTCTGCATCATTACCAAATGTGGTAGTAACATTTCCTGGAGCTCAGTTACCTTTTTTTTTATTGTCTCTTCTTCTTTCTTCAAGTCCAGTCTCAACCTCTTATTTTGGAGAACTTTTTTGTAATGCATCTGCAATGCATGTTGCTCGGTTGATAAACTGTTTGTACTATCCTTAAGATCTTGATATATTTTTTTTATCTTTTCACTAATCTTGGTAGTGAAGTGATCTAGAGTGCATAACTTCTATAGAAGTGTGATGGCTTCATATATGATAGCTTCTATTCCATTCAAAATTTAGATAGAGTTACCTTATTAACTACCACTGCCTGGATGATATTCTCTATGACCTTATATTGTATCTTCTTCTCTGCTCTTTCTTCCAATTTCTGCTTGGCATCAACATCAGGTTTGTTAATAGATTCAGTAAGTAGTTTATTTGAGATTTGTGTGCTCTCAATATCCACTTCTTTCATATTTCCTTGTAGAATATTCAGTTCTTGTGCTTTCTTAGGAAATTGTTTGGCATACTTTTTCATTATATCATTTATTTGCTCAACTATACATTCAACTTTAATAAGACTAAGAGCTACCTCTCTCATATATTTCTCGTTTATAAGTGCATAGGACCATCTAGTTGATATCTTATCAAATAGCTCAAAAGGAAGGTAATATGAAAATTCAACCAGAACTTGTTTAAAGTTGATCATCATACCTATAATTGCTTCTTCAAGTTTGTCCTTGTTCTTGGTAGTCAGATAAGAATAGGCATGTATCTTTGGATGTCCTAATCATCCAGTTGTGATGATCACCTCTGCAATCTCATCAAAAGTCTGAGGTATCTTATTATGTACAACCTTGAATTGATCTAGATTGTCATCAAAATCATTCTTGTCATCTTTTTTCCTTACATATCTTTTCCTTTGCCTCGGTGTAGGATTCTCGATAGTACCCTTCTGTTTTCTTGTCTGGCATGTAAACTTTGGTGAGGGTCTTGTGATCTTTGCAATACCTTTCTTCAAAGGTTAGGAATCTATAGTCATTGATTATTATTTGGTCCATTGTAGAGACTCATTCTTTATGATATTTCCCCTTTTGGCCTTAGGTTCCTTATCTTGTTCTTTATTTGATTCAGTGGCATCAATATCATGTTCCGGTTCATCATCAGTATCATGTTCCGGTTCACCATCTTGACCAATTGAGGTCTACTCCTCAGTATCATCTACAGACTTGTCTAACTCTTCATTTGTTATAGAAATTTTCTCTTCAATGTTTTCACAATCTTTGTCTTTGTCCTGCCCATATTTAGTACTTTTAGACCTATATATATTCGGGTATGGGCTTCCTCAAATGTGCCAAATATCATGGCAGATTTTCCAAAAGGCTCATTCAACAATTTTTCAATGGCCTCAAATGTAGTATCAATATCTAATCTATATTCTAATAGAGGTAGCCATGTTGTCCATGGTTTTACTGCCTTGATTAGAGTTGGATAAGTATCCAATATAAAAAATATTTCATCTTTGTACTTATCTACCAATTGCAATGGAATTCTAGTCATGTTTTCCATCCTAGCCTTAAAATTTGCAAAATAGTCATGCATGACTGGTTCAAAATTTGTTCCTAGGCTTGTAATCATATCATTGATTTGCATTGTAACAGATTGGTTGGACTTCCATTTAACTGTACCGATGGATGGAAATAAATTTTGTAGGTAGAAGAATGTGCATAGTAGTAGTGAGCCAAACTTACATGTATTTGATCATGTTATTTTGATGGTCTTCATATTTTCTTCAAATTGCCTCTACAACAACTCGGCGAGGTCATATTTTTCTCCTTTCTTGACAATTTTGTTGGTTATGTCTACAGCTCCAGAAGAAACACTGTTCATTTTGATGGATTGGAATATTTTGTAACCAATGACATAAGCACCAAACATCATTTCAGGATCACCAATGCAATTGATCTTCAGACCTCTACCATCCCATTTGGATCTTGTTAATTTCTCTATTTTTGTTCTTGATGGATGCTTGAATGTCTTTGATTTATCACATATGGGATAACCTGTCATGGTGTGAATACCATCCTTGGTTATTTTCTTGGGCTCATCCAGCCATAGCTTTCCATCATGTACATGACTTAGAACAATGCAGATCCACTCGATCTTAAATACCTTTGGGAAATCTAGGGCATTGGTTAACCCTTTAACCTCCAAATGTTTGTGATATTCGTTCAACTTCCCATCTTTTCATAGTGATTGATAAGTGGAAATAAGTGCAAATTCTATGATTTCACCTATTTTGCTGTGAATGTAGGCATGCATGTCTTGGACTAACAAAACCCTAGGCATGATCGATGAAAAAATGCCTTTGTCATCTTGTTGTGCTGCAACCTGTAGATGGATCTTATAGTGGGGATTTGTACAAGTGGAGTTCTTTACTAAGAAAATCTTCTTATTCTTCTCCATCTTTGATTTCATGGTTTGAGATGTCGACACCATTATTTCTCATTTAGGCTTGCATGAATGGTGTTAAATAGCTCAGGAATAACAGAATGTGTACTGAATAACCTCTTTGTGCTTGAAATACAATCAAATCTCTGTAGAATGCTTAAAAAAATGCTCTGCTGCAACTTTTCTCTCTTTTCATTGTTCTGCTCTATGATTGCGGTGTGAACAAATGAGTTCACGTTAACCAAATTTATAGAAAATGACTTAAGGTGGTGCAATAAATTATTTTCACCAACCACTCGGTGAACAAAAATTATGCTCGGCTAACACTAATAATGCTTCATCTTGGTGAGTATACCATATACTCGGTTACCATAGCAACTTGGTTGTGTCTTCACATTTTCACTGACTGATAGTTCTAACTTGGTACATATTACCGACTTAATAAGATAAAAGTAATCAAAAGTATAATACCATAGTGCATCTCAATTCATGCTAATTTGGCATATGTACAATGAATATAGGAATTGATGTAAGATATAGCTTTGCAAAACATAGTTCCTTACCTGGTTATATTGCTCAGTTGGAGATGGTGGAGCCACCTAAATCACTGGATGAGGTGTCACTAACTGTTGTGCTTGGTCATACATTATCATTTGATTCTCTTCTCCACATTTGATTTATGATCCTCACAATTTCATCAATCGTATTTCTATTACCATAAGTATTTATTCGGTCTACACAATCTCTGCTTAAGTGACTGACTTTGTGATAGTGAGAATATGCCATACCAGAGTTTAACAAATTCCTAGACTTGGTTCACCATTGTCTCATACAATTTTATTCTATATGCCCATATTTTCCACATGTTGTACAACTACTCCAAGTGTTATAATCCCATGCATAAGAATTTCCTTGTCTTTTCAGTTGATTTACCTTTTCTTTTCCTTTAGGCTTCTAGATTTTCTTTGTGTTATTCCTGCATGTTTGTGATTTATGACCATGCATTTTGAAATTTTGACATTATTTCTCCATGTATGGTTTCTTCCATTGTTTTTTCAACTTGGGTTTACACTCATGTGCTTGATGTCCATGCTTATTACAGCTATAGAAAATACCATTAAATTTAGGAGGGTTTCGAGGAATACATTTTTCTTTGCTCCTGTAAAAATTTGATGTGTGGCCTGGTTTTCCATAGTGATGGAAAGAGGGATTCTTAGGCTTGGGACTTGAGTATACATTCCCTTTTTCAGCTTGATTTGATGATTCTCCTTTCTCGGTATACCCTATTCCGGTAATGTTTTTTAGTCTTCTTTTTGATGGTTTAAAAATTCATCCATTCTCTTAGTGTTGTCTTCAGATCTCTTAATCACTTCATTATGTTGTAAAATCTTCACTTAATTTCTTATTTTTTCATTTTATTCTTTCAATACACCAATATCATCTATTCTTTTTGTAAGTTCAGTATTCACTCGATTTTCCTCATGATTCATAGCAACCACTTGATTGGTGATCTCAAAGTAATGTTTAGTAAGTCTTGATATCTCAGTTTATTTTTCTTGTGAATTTTTAGTCATCTATCTTCTATCATCAACAACCATGTTCCTATATTTTTCAACTTTCTTTTCATCGATCAAGACTTTGACCATTCTAACCATTTGTGTATCTTGACCGATCTGTAGTGCTTTCACTTGTTCAGTAAGTTGTTAATTGCTCTCAGATAGATTTGATATAATTCCTTCTGATGCATCAGATATGATACCAGATTCAGATCTAGATGTGTCAAATGGGTCATGAATCTCTTCTTCATGATAATCAATCTCACAACAGCAAAGTGCCATTTCCTTTCTCTTAATCAACATCTCCTTGATTTTCTCTTTGGCTTCCTTGTATTGTTCGACATAGATCTACAACTGTAACTTTTGATTTTCAATAGTTTTTTCAAGTGCATACCTTTCCATTGTAAGATCTTTTATCTTCAATGATTAAACCTTACAAATAAGAGAACTAGCTCTGATACCAATTGTTGGGATAATAGAAAGGGTGTGTACTGAGAGGGGAGGGGGGAATCGGTACCCTTAAAAACTTTTAATCAATTCTTTGTAACCACTGTTATGTATTAATCGACTGAGTAGATTGCATACATCAAACATATAGTACCACTGTTGAAATGTAAATTAATGTAAAGTAAACAATACATATACATGAAATTAAGTACTCGTGACACTAGTATTTTGGTATCACAGAAAAACCCTATTAGAAGGTAGAAACTACGGTGGGGATGAGACCCACAAAACTTCAGTACTACAACAATAAAGAAGCCTATTAAAGCTTACAAAGAATGATCAATTCTGATGATCTTATCCTGTTAGTAGTAACAATGAGATTGATTATATCTACCTCGTGAGAGGATTTAGCAACACAAAATATGTGTGCACTCAGTTAAGAGATTTACAATAAGATGGTTAAGTATACTCTGTTAAGAGATTTAAGGGTCTATTACAATTGTTAGAGAGTAACATAAATTTGATCTGAAACATATACAATCTCAATAATGCTGATACAGATTCATTAAGTGCATACAAAACATATCACCTCAATGTGAATGATAATACCTTCTGCTATGTTATGCTCGGTAGCCTTGCCTTAGTTCTACAAATAGATTTATGCAATGTAGTCTCTATCCTTAAAATCCCTTGTCTGATCTTTGATGTCTATAGTATGGCGACTACTTGATCATTGTTTTATCAACATACATTACAAAATTTGACATCTATACATTTATATATCAAACTCT
This sequence comes from Thuja plicata, assembly GCA_018584345.1. NCBI lineage: Eukaryota > Viridiplantae > Streptophyta > Pinopsida > Cupressales > Cupressaceae > Thuja > Thuja plicata. Next base: position 1,542,503 of record MU225850.1, read on the forward strand.
ATGGCCTAATTAGGGTTTAACAATTACATCCCTACCCTAAGAGCAATGGTGTACATAATTTACCTTGATCATCTACATAGGAAACATAAAAACTTAATGTTGTAAATCTATAATTAATGTCCTCCTTGATCGAGTAAACCATTATCTAGGTCGGCTAAAAATTTGTTACATAGAAAAATGTGCCATAACAAAGTTTTAGGTGGCCTTTGGTCCACTAGGTTAATGTTGTCTCTCGGTGCTTGATGTAGACTATGTATCTCGGTTGTACTAGTGTTCGGGTAAACTGTGTAGCTCGGTGATCTACTCCTTGGTATAGTCTGTCAGCTCAAGTATCACTGTACTTGGTTAACTTTGGGTGTGATCAGTTCTCTCAGTTAACTCTGCACTCCAGTGAATATACCAACTATCTTGTTTTGACTTTGTTACCGTTTGTTCATTATGTCTGCTTGATAACTAATGACAATTTCAATGCATATATTGCTGAACTACGTGATGATTTTGAAACTGATTGGATTAGATATGTACATAGTAATAGCCATGATCAATTTCTATGGCTGGAAATACTGCACAAGATTATAAAGGAGATTATCCACATGATGAATGGGGTATGTGTGACTGATGATGTATCGGTGTTGAGAACTATTCCAGCTGGTGAGGTCACTCACCTTAATAAGTTTAAGAAAGATTAGTGATTTATGATAATCAATGAAATCAAAGATGTTGAAGTTAAGTTTGCTTTGATGGTTATCAGTTACAAAGTTTATCAGTCGACCCGATTGAACAATGTGCCTTGTTGAGAAATTTATGAAGCCTACTGGATGATAAAGGAAAATTATCGATACGACTTGTGTGAAGTCATGAGAGGCCAGTTCATTGTGAACATGGAAAGAATCAAGAAGGAAAAGAAACAATCTTTCAAGTATGGTTCACTACTACTATGTATATTCTTCTATGTGCAAAATTATTTTCCTAGTATAGGTCATATTCTGTGGTTAACCGATAAACCTGCAGTTGTAATAATTAAACAATGCATAAGGATGTTAGGAAATAATTTTAAGAGTACTATGTGGAGTTATTTAAAGATTTTGAGAAAAGAATGCATTAGAGGGAACATATTCCAACCGATATTGTTAAAAAATATAAAAATGGTATATGTTTTATTGTGGATACCGATACATGCATGTTGTAGGCAGTACATCCAAGAACTTCTTGGTCTTTATCAATGGGTTATGAAGTTGATGGTGATATTGTATCAATTCATGCTAATGAGATTTTAGCAAAACTGATTAATATCACTACACCTAGGTTTGGTACTTATGAAGAAACCTATTTGAAGATTCATTCATAGTTGAAGGAACCTGTGATAGAGAGTAGAGTAAGGAAAACGGTTGATGATTTAGCCAAAAAGAGTGGCATTACAAAATATATGATGAGTAAGATCAGGAAGAAATTTGAGAGTGAACAAGCTGGGACTTCTATTGTTGCTAATTGGAAAGATGATATAGAGGTTTCTACTCCTAAAATCCATAAGGCAACAGGGTGAACTACAAGGAGTTCCATAGTGATGAAGGAGAAGAAGGAAGTAGAGAAAACACTTGTGATAGAACAAAGAACATACAAGAGAAAGAGATGAATTTCTCATGGCTACAAAGACTCTAAGGATAAAAGAAAAGAAGCCTACTGCTGATGTATATGAACCTAACACTAATTTAGACACATATCAAGTAGAGTTGAAGGCTAGTGGCAATAAATAAAAAATAGTTGGGATGACTACTAAGAAGTCATTGAATCCTAGGACTCAGAAAAGTTTGTCCGCAGATGTCATAGAAAATATTATAAGGTAATATGGTAGTATGATTGATACAAACTGAATGTATGCACATTTTGATGATGAAAATAAACTAAAGATTGAAGATGCTATTATTTTCAGTGTACATAAGTTTTGTAGAGGACTTCTTGCATTACATAAGATGATACCTAATTCACTATATAAAAGGATTGCGGCTAGATGGAGGTTTGCTTTTGTATCATCTTAAAATGGAAGCACTTCCATGTAAAGAAAATTTATCCCTTCTTAGGGGGTATTTTTTACCACCATCACATTGTCTCCTCATTTATGCATCTTCTCTTACTTCTGTGTCTATTTAGGACCCTGATTGGGCCTCTTCGGACACCTCCCATCCCAACTGGCATGTTTTCCATTGGTTCTAACTCCCTAGGTCAAGGTCAACCTTGAACTTGACCTAGGTTAATATGGACCTCAAGCTTGACCTAGGTCAAGGATGACCTCGACCTTGACCTAGGTCCCCCTTTCAAATCTAGAAGTCTGTCGGCTGCCAGAGGTCATCAAAAATTCATTTCCCGCTTTTGGGTCGGTTGTTTTGGGTTCTAAAGTGATGATTCTTAAATTATATTTAAATAGGTCCTCTTCTAGGGGCATGGGTGTAATTGGAATTTATTTCTCCTATGTTGGCCTCTCTATAATATTGTGCCCTAGTTTCATATAAAAGGAAGTTTTCTCTTCTCGTTTTCTCTTCTCATTTTCTCTAAGTAAGGTAAAGCACCAAGTATCTCTAACCACAAGAACCATCAACTAAGGGAAGAACAACTATCATCAAGAAAAAAGTTTAAGCATCCATTTTTCTACATGTTTTCAAGCTTTCAAATCATTCAAGTTTCCCATTGAAGATCAAGGATTCAAGGTTTCAAGCCTTTGAAGGGATTTGGTTTAAGAATTCAAGATTCATCATTCAAACCCTAGATATATCCATCATGGTGGTGTGATCTTCCTTCAAGATCCTCTGTGCATCCTCAAGACTCTTTCATTCTCCCTCCAAGGTGGATTCCAAGCATTCAATCATGGATGTTTATGGTTTCTAATTGAGTCCAAGCTTTCATATTTACATACTTGTTTACATTCAAAATACAATTGCATATCTATTTGAATATCATAGCTTCATTGTTAGATTTACTTCTACTACTTGCTAGCATTCTTTATTTCAATTATTGATTTCAAGGTTGATTCTTTAATCAGGGTTTGACTAAGGCAAACCCCTCCCCCCAAAAAAAAAACCATTTTCTCATAGGTATAGGTTTGGAATAGCGGATTAGGACAAAGATTTGGATACCCTTTTCAGCAAACTTTCAGGATCCAAAAACAAAATTTCAGTCTGAGAATTTTTAGGTCGATTCTTCCCTAGGGTGCAATTGGAAATTCTGGGTTAATGGTGGCATTGACTTGAGGGTACAAATCAGAACTATGTCACAACAGAAAAATATTTTTGGGTTTTGTTCGTCTCTATGTTTCTATTCCAGATCTGGTCTCAGATTTTCTAGAAACTCAACACAGGCTTCAAAAAAGAGCATTCTTCAAATCTGCAATATTTCAAGGTTAGTACATTCTTCCTATTCAATTCAATTAAAGTTATTAAATCTATCACACACCACTCTCTTCTATAAAATGGGAATTAGGGTTTCTCTCTTTAATCCATATCCTTAATAGGTGGATTCATTTATGCATTGATCCTTTTTCTAGGGTTAATCAATTTGGATCTCCCCTTTGAGAAATTTGGGATTAAGAAGACAATCCTACCCCCTCACACATATATTCATATAAACATCTATAATCATCCACAACTATTCTTAAATGTAACATTTTAGATCTTACATTTTGGTGAACCCACGATAGACAACTCTTTCTTTTTGGTGTTAGATGCTTTGCCTCTTTTTCTTAGAGACTAGATATTGCATATTAAATTAGTTTTATCTTATGCTCTTGCATTTTTAAATACAAAAAAAAAATCTACATAATCATAAAAATATAAAAACACATTTCTTGCATTCACTATGAAGATCTTTAAGATACTTTGGGGTATGGTTACTTTTCTCATTATGCTTCTTTTAACATTTCTTTATAGTACTTATGATGTTTATGAAAGTATCATCCATTTCATTATCTTTGTTAATCTTCATGTTTCACTTGCTTATGCTATTTTTGAGATTAACTAATACTAGTCTTCCTACTTTCAAAACTTTCATCAAGGATTTGTGTAGTGGACTTATTATTCTTTTGGATTTTGTGAAGAATTGGGTAGATGATACCCCACCTACTAATCTTCCTAATCCTATCATTCCTAATCTAGCTCCTAATCTTTCTAATCCTAATCCTATCAATCCTAATCCAATTCCAAATGTTCCTATTTCTATTTCTCCATCTTCTATCCCTAGTTCTTCCCACATTTATAATGGGGCTCAAGCTAGGATTCATGATAATGATGTTCGAGAATTCTTTCATTTACCTTCCCCTCCCTATCCAATCCATGATGATATTAAAGTGAAAAACAAAGAAACCTCTTCTAATCCTTTCATTTCACCATACACAACATTTTCTCATGAACACCATAATCAATCTCCTCCTATCGAATATTTGCAAGATATATACACTATCGGATATACTATGGTGGATAAAAAGGCTATAAAGGTTTAGGGATTGGTATCAATGAACAAGGCATTAAAAACCCGATTCATTCATTTCCTAAACAGGATATGCATGGTATAGGTTTCCCACCTCCTCCAATCAAGGTAGTGGATCTTAACCATCATCCTCCTCTTCATGTTCTTCTTCTAACACCTTCTTTAGATCACCCTGATACTCCTCAGGATGTGGCTAAGAAAGTGTATGTCCAATTAATGAATTCTAAGAAATAAATCTTCAAACCTATTCCAAAAAATGATCTCTTTAGATACAAATGTCCTTTTCATTATAGTAATACACATTTACTTGATGATTGTGTGCATTTCAAGCTATATGTTAGAGAAATAGCTGCCTTGGGAATTATATCTCATTCCCGTGCAATATTACAATTTCTTCATAATTTTGATATAGGGCATTCCCCTCATTCTTCTATAAGTTAGATCATATGTCTCCTTTTGTCTCTTAACTGAGGGGCAAGAGGTTTTTTTATCCCAATCTTCTAGGATCCATTTTTCTCTTAGCATGTATTTTGTTTTGAGTTTAATTGGTTATTCTTTCTATATGTTATTATTATTATACATACTTTCTTCACTTATAATCATTCATGATATCTTTTCTAGGACATTTTGTTTTTTTAAGATATCTCTTTGCTACAACATCTATTGATATAATTTGATATATCCCTTGCTTTCACCCCTGGGGGGCAGGGTATTTTTCTTCATCCTTTATCTAAGGATATACTTTACTTAGCTTAGTGGCATTTGTTTATCATACAACATTATTTCCTTATAAAGATTTATGTTTTGGCTATGGATACCCTCTTATATGGGAGGTGATTATCCTAGGTCATTGCCTCTTCTATATTTTTCAAATTATGCTCTTCATAAACTCTTGCCTTTGCTTTCGGTTAGAGTTTGACTCCTTCATTCTGAGATTACTCTTCCTCTTCATCACAGGGGGCTAGATGATTAAATATTTAGTCCCTCTTTCTTTAGAAGATGATATTTTATCCTAAGCACTCCTCTATTGTGGGAGTCTTGATGATAAGACCTTTTCCTCTTTGAGGATTATTTTTCCATATTGGACATATCCATTTCACAATTATGTATGTTATTAGAGGTAAGGGTCAATACCCTTTGCTAAGGATATAGTGTATATTGTTGTTAAACTGGATATCTCCTTACCTTGTGAAGTAGGTATCCTCTTTCTCTTCCTTATCCTGCCTAGTGGGTAGTCATGATAAGGAGGGGGCATATATAGGGTCTCCCTTATACTATATTTTACATTAGTTTAAATTTTACAACATGCTAAATCCTCGGAAGGTAACACACATAAGTTGCTAAATCCTGAAGAGACACACATTTTTATTTTTATTTTTTGTTAAATCTTTGAAAGGTAACACACATAAGTTGCTAAATCCTAAAGAGATACACATTTTAAATTTTACAATATGTTAAATCCTTGGAAGGTAACGCACATAAGTGTTGGGATTAATGGGAAGTAGTACTGAGAGGGGAGGGGTGAATCAGTACCTCTAAAACTTTTAACACTTTTCACCTTTGATCATTAGTAATCATTATTTACTGTATTACCAACCATATCTGATGTTCTTTCTTATGAATGTAATATTATTTCATAATCTTTAATTGTCTGTAACATTCATAGAAATATTCATGAAAGTAATAAACACATAACACAATATATGATATCGCAGAAAACTCCTGTTAGGAAGTAAAAACTGCAGTGGGGATGGCACCCACAAAACTTCACTATCTACAGAATGGAAGGGAGCCGGTAAAGGCTTACAATTGATCAATTTTGATGATCTACCCTGTTAGGAGTATTAAAGTGGAGATATGTTAAGATCTACTCTGTTAAGAGCTTTAGCAACACTAATGAAGTGTACACTCGGTTAATATATTTACAATAGGACTGTTAAGCACACCTTCCTTGAAAGGATTTCTTAAGTGTACTACACTTGTTAGAATGAGTACAATATGTTTGACCTGACTATATGCAATCTATAATTTCTGATCATAGATCCATTAAAGCTCTCATTGTTAGGAATAATAGTCAACAAGACAACTAAGAGGGGGGGGGTGAATCAGTTGTAATCTAGATGATTAAACTTTATACTTTATAAACCAAATCTGCAAATTTAAATGATAACACAGTAATAGACAACACCATAACACAATATTTTTTGATGAGGAAAACCTATTAAAGGTAAAACCCCGGTGGGAATTAACACCCACAAATAATTTACTGAGAGTATAGTATCCCTGTTAAAAGATATTAGCCCTGTTAGGATCTTATTACAACATTATAGTACACAATCCCTGTTAGGAGACATACCCTATTAGGATTCTAAGAAAATAGTAGGCTCACTACCAAGGCACACTTCCCAAAGAAGGTTAAAGCCACCCTCAAGGATTTACAATCTGAATCAAGTGTATAAGGAAAATACACATTCCAGCGAGTTGTCTAATAGCAACTATCTGTGCTTGGTCAGTTACAATGATGTATCAAATCTACTTAGTATCCAACAATCAACAAGCTTCAAAGCTTCCACACTTCTCTTTCTTTTCTCTATCACACTTCTTCACAAGAATTTATCTTTCATATATACCATCTTACAATAATTCATTAGGTCGGCCAGTTAAGCTTTCCTAATACATAATTAACTAGGTTAGCCAATTGAGGCTTTCCATCATACAAATAATTACATAGCCCATTACTAAGATACACATGATATCTATAACAAGTATACAAAATTTACAATCCATTACATATACTTCCAGCTCTGCAATTCATGCTCACAATTAATTTCACACACTAGATGTCTGAAGTTGGCTAGGAAATAGGTATTCTCCAGAATACATACCACAACTGACATCATCAGTATCCAATCAACAATATAACTCAACCCATTACTCTATCATATGTTGTCTATCCATCAGTAAGCTTGCAAGTTTTGAAATATCTTCACCAGAAAGATAAACCTGAAACACAGAGACCTGCTCTATCCAGAATCACAGTTAGAGTCCAAAAAACCAGTCTTCACTAAATCAACTGTAACATCCACAGTAGGTAACATAAATTCAATCAACCTTAGGGATAAGGTTAGCACATATCCTTCTACATAATTCCAACTTTGATCATTCTGAATCATCTGTACAGTATTCGTACACTTCATCCAGTTCTATAGCCATTTTGTCTTCTTCATATAAATATATGTTGACATCAGTGACAAAACATGAATATCAATAGCATGATCAATAACAAAAACTTATATCATCCAACAATCTCCCCCTTTGGCATTGATGGAAACATATGGGAAAATCCATATGTATCAACCCAAAAGTACTCACTCTCAATACAATCTTCTCAATATCCTCAACACAAATCTCCCCAAAATAGTAGGGATTTTCACATAGATTTCTTCCCCCTTTGGCAGCAATGGCAAAGGGTGCCATAATTCATTTGTAGTCTTCTGTAAGATGTAGCTTTTTCAAATCTTCATGTCCAATTAGCTAGGTGCAAGATCACCTGAATGTACTCCATAGTATTCTCCTATGATCACTTCCGCTAAGGAGTAGATCCATATACATCAAGTCTAGAGAATGATATAGCTCTGAGATCCACTGGACTAATGAACATCTGCATCATTTAGTTTTCACTGGGAGGGGCCATCACCCCAAGCATGCCTCTGAGATATTCAAAAGCATCTTTTGGCAAAGGTTTAGTAAATATATCTGCTATCTGTTCCTACATGCTAATATACTCTAGTTTAATCTCTCTATCTGCTACCTTCTCCCTTAAGAAATAATACTTGATGGAAATATGTTTAGTCTTTGAATGCATTATAGGATTATTTGACATATTCACTATGCTGGTGTTATCACAATGGATAACCACTGGTTCTTTGAAAATTATTCTGATATCCTTTAGTATTTGTATCATCCAAACAACTTGTGTACAATTTATTGGAGCAACAACATACTCTGACTCAACAGTAGATTGAGCAATACAGTTCTGCTTCTTGCTCAACCAAGAAACCAGCCCCTTTCCAAGGAAAAATTAACCACCACTTATGCTCTTCCTGTCATCCACATTACCTACCCATTCAGCATTAGTAAAAGCCTGCAATGTAAAATCATCAGATTTTTCATACCATAATCCATACTCTACTGTTCCTTTCAAATATCTAAAAATTCTTTTCACAGAAGCAAAATGTGTCTCTTTAGGATCTTCCTGATATCTAGCCACAATTCCAACTGCATTGGTGATATCTGGTCTAGTGTGTATCAGATATTGTAGACCTCCAATCATTGATCTGTACTTAGCCTTCCCAACACCTTGAGTCTCATCATTTTTAGTTAGTTTGTTCCCTGTCACCATGGGTGTACCAACAGGTTTACAATCTTCCATTCCAAATTTCTTGAACATTTCCTTAAGATACTTGGTCTGAGATATAAATATGCCTTTCTTACATTGATTAATTTTCAAACCAAGAAAAAATTTCATCTCACCAATCATTGACATTTCAAACTCATTCTCCATTTCTTTAGAAATTTTTTCACTCATTTCATCATTTCCTCCAAAAGTGATATCATCAACAAAAACTTCTATAATTAAGATTCCATCTTCATCAGTTCTTAAATACAAATTACTGTCTACATTACCTTTTCTAAAATATTTCATAGTAGGTGCATGATCAAACCATAATTCATAAGGAGTTTTATTTGTACCTTCTCTGATCTGAATTCTGTTTAATGTGTACATAGAAGTGCCAACTGCTTCTCTCCAATTAACACGTGATACATTTCCTTCTAGAAACATAGTCCTTGCAACATCTAATATGGTTTTGTTTCTTCACTCTGCTATCCCTTTCTGTTGTGAAGTTCTAGGAGCTGAAGTCTGTCTATGTATTCCATTTTCTTCATGGTATGTATTAAACAGTTCTGATATAGACTCTCCTCCTCTGTCTGATCTTAAACATTTCATCTTTAAACTAGATTCATTATCAAATTTTTCTTTAAATAACTTGAACTTTTCAAATGCTTCAGATTTCTCTCTCAAATTTGTAATCCACATCATTCTGGAAAAGTCATCAACAAAAAGTATAAAATACCTTTCACCCTAGTATGATATTGTTCTTGTAGGACCACATAGATTTGTATGCACCAGATCCAAATTCCCTTTTGCTGAATAAACTTTTCTCTTGAAAGTGATTCTAGTCTGTTTCCCCATAACACATTCTCTACACATAGATTTAGATGGATTTACAATTCTAGGTAGATCACTTACTGCTTTTGTCATACTTGCCTTTACAATGTTATCAAAATTAACATGACAAAATCTTCTGTGCCATAACCAACTGTCATCAACCTTTGCAACAAAACTAGAATCTTCAGATGTGTTCAATTCAAATACATTACCTCTAGATTTAGTACTAGATGCTATCAAGTCTCCTATTTTTCTCTTGATATAACATTTTCCATTTATGAAGTTCAGTTGATAGCCCTTGTCCACTAGTTGTCCAACACTCAATAAATTGTGCTTAAGTCCATCATCAAGTAATAAATTGTCAGTGTTAGTCTTTCCATCCAAGGAAATAGACCCAATTCCAATAATAAGTTTAGGATTATTGTCACCAAATCTAATGACACCACCATCATGTCTTTTCAAACTCACAAAATTATTTTTATCTCCAGTCATATGATGTGAACAACCACTATCTATGACCCATTCAGATTTCTTTTCAACTTGGGATACTAATGTTTTTTCTTCATGCATAGGTTCATCATCCTTAATAGCAATAAATCCAATTTCATCATAATCACCATCCTCATCATTAGATATACCATCACTAGCATAATAACATTCCTTATCCTTTGAGAACTTAGACTTGAAAAACTTAGGTTTGTGCTTTGGAATTCTCGTAGGACATCTAGATGCAAAATGACCTATCTTGTTACATGAAAAACATTTTAAAGGTAATTTTCCCTCAAACTTACCCTTACCTCTCTTTTCTCTTCTGGAAATCAGTGCAAAAATTTCATCTAGCTTTCTTTCTTCTTTATGTATCTATTCCCATTCATCAACATAGGCTCCAAGTTCTTCTTTTAGATCATTACTGCTTGTGCTTGCATTTCCAGGTAAGATTCTTTTGCTTTTATACATGGTTTCTTTGAATGCTGACTCAACCTTAGGTGGAGTGTCTCCCAATTTTGTGGCTTCAAATGTAGTTATCTTGCCAATCAACATCTCTCTAGTGAAGTTCGGTGTCAAAGGTATGATCTTCTCTATGGCTTGAACCTTGGTTCTATATGTAGGTGTCAAAGATCTGTGTATCTTTTCAATAACTTCTTCCTCACTGTAAGTTCCTCCAGAGTTCCTAATACCAGTAACTACCTTAGTAATTCTCTGTGCATATGCCTGGATGTTCTCATCTTCTCTTATCTTTAGTTATTCCATCTTTGTCTTCCAGTTCTGTAACTTTTCTTTCTTTGTAAATTTGTCTCCAACATATAGTGCTTCCAGTCTTGACCAGATTTCATGTGCAAAGTCCAAGTCCTTTACTTCAGTAAATTCTCCTTTTGATAATGCACTAATTAAAGATCCCCTTGCAACCATATTACATGAGAATAGCTTCTTTTTATCTTCACTGGCTTTCTCTAATTCATCCTCATTCGCTATCTTTTCCTTCTTCTTTGTTATCATCCATTAATCAATTCCCAGACATAGCAAATGTGTTCTCATCTTGTTCTGCCAACTGTCAAAGTTTTCAGAGTCAAACTTTGGACCATCCTTCCTATAGTAAGTCATCTTCAAGATCACCTCAAGATGTTAAAATTTCTCTCTGAGGACCAGTAGCTCTGATACCAATTGTTAGGAATAACGGCCCAAAAGACAATTGAGAGGGGGGGTGAATCAGTTGTAATCTTTATTATTAAAATTTATACTTTATAAACCAAATCTGCAAATGTAAATGATAACATAGTAATAGAAAACACCACAACACAATATTTTTTGACAAGGAAACCCTATTAAAGCTAAAACCCTGGAGGGAATTAACACCCATAAATAATGTACTCCAGAGTATAGTATCCCTGTTAAAAGATATCAGCCTTGTTAGGAGCTTATTACAACATTACAGTACACAGTCCATGTTAGGAGACATACCCTATCAGGAGTTAAAGAAAATAGTAGGCTCACTGCCAAGGCACACTACCCAAAGAAGGTTAAAGCCACCATCAAGGATTTACAATCCGAATCAAGTGTATAAGGAAAATACACATTCCAGCAAACTGTCTGATAGAAAATGTCTTTGCTTGGTCAGTTCCAATGATGTATCAACTCTGCTCAGTATCCAACAGTCAAAAAGCTTCACAACTTCCACACTTCTCTTTATTTTCTCTATAACACTTCTTTAAAAGAATTTATCTTTCATATATACCCTCTTATAATAATTTATTAGGTTGGCCAGTTAAGATTTCCTAATACATAATTAACTAGGTTGGCCAAATGAGGCTTTCTATCATACAAATAATTGCATATCCCCTTTCTAAGATACACACATTTTCTATATCAAGTATACAACATTTACAATCCATTACATATACTTCCAGATCCGCAATTCATGCTCACAATTAATTTCACATGCTACATGTATGAAGTCGGCCAAGAAATAGGTCTTCTCCAAAATACACACCACAACTGGCGTCATTAGTATCCAATCAACAATCTAACTCAACCCATTACTCTATCATATGTCGATTGTCCATTAGTAAGCTCGCAAGTTCTAAAATATCTTTTCCAAAAAGATATACTTGAAACACAGAGACCTACACTGTCCAGAATCATAGTTACAGTCTAGAAAACTAGTCTTCACTAAATCAACTGTAACATCCATAGTAGGTATCATAAAGTCAAGCGACCTTAGGGATAAGGCCAGCACACATCCTTCTACATAAGTCCAACTTTGATCATTCTAAATCATCCGTATAGTGTTCGTACACTTCATCCAGTTACGTAGCCAGTTTGTCTTCTTCATAGAAACATATATTGACATCAGTGACAAAACATGAATATCAACAACATGATCAGTAACCAAAACTGATATCATCCAACACTCATAATATGAATATCACCTATAGTGATTGATTAATACCTTTTCCTACTCATCGGTAGCCTATGTTCTTATTCTTGAAACTGAATTGATCCTTTTCTATCCTTTTGCATGAATTATCTTGTCCGATCCTTAGATTCTCTTAGTGGCTAAAATCATCATCGAACAACATGTTCACAATAGATTGAGAATCTATTTATACAAGTATTTGAGCTATTCTAGAATCACACATTACAATGTTAAATCTTGATCCAAGGTTTACAACTTGACCTTGATCCTTTAGTTTGCATGTTTTAAAATAGTTAAACTAATTAAAACAATAATAATTACATTTCTTTCTCCACACATAATGGATTTAAAACAAATCAAGAAGCTAAATATAAAAATTTAGTGATTTATCTGACGTGGAAAGTCAGATCCACTTTTTGCAGGATATAACTGACTGTTGGTTCTTGATTTTCAGGTTGAACTGAAAGTCTTTTAGTGTTCCTTCATCGAACTAATTGTTGGGTTCCCTTCATCTGTTGGGTTCCACTCTTTATTGTTTCTTTGGGTTGCACTGTTGGTTACTCGTCGGGCACCCTTGTCCTTTTTGTCATCAGGTAACATTGAGTAGTGTTTTTCAGGATGCTTTGTACTTGGTAGTATCGAGTAACCTTGGCGTCAGGTAGTGTTGTGCCCTGTATGTCAATATAGTCTAAACTAATGGTGTAGATCATGTTTTTCCTTGTATATACTAATGGCAAAATATAATTTCTTCAATCTCCCCCTTTGACATTAGTATCAAAAATTGATATGTGCATAATACTTAAAGATGTTTAGTATGTACACCATGTATATATCCTTGTCATTATATGACTCCCCCTAACTATATGCATTGGTATAGTATAAGTATATGTACATGTATACTTGCCTCTATACTATACATTCCCCTGTTCTTTTCTCTTTCAAATGACTGATTGTACAAATCATTTCACCCTTCATTTCCCCTTTTACTGTTGACTATACATATCATTTCCCCCTTTATTTGATACTCATGACAAAAATGTACAACTTATAAGTTTTCAAAAATGTGTAACTTACAATGTGTCGAGAATATGTGAGTGGGCTATCTTGATATATTTGAGCAATTTCTCCCATTTTTCTTTCAGGAGTTCTAGTGCCATGTGCTCTAGCTCTATTCTTGCATGCATATCATAAATGTTGTCTAGGAAAGACATTTCTAGGGTGGCAATTAGTGCTCTTTCCTCTATCATATGTTGTTTCAGTAGTGAGAGTGTCGGTAAGAGTTGTGCTTGAAGCTCATTTACCTCATCTCTGAACTTTTTCTCTGCAATCTAAATGTCTTGTCTCAATTTTTGAACTTGCTTGAGTTTCTCATTGTGAAATTTTATTGCCTCTTCACTATTTGTGAGACTTTTTGCACTTGTCTGAAGATCAACATCTATTTGTATTATCTTTTCGGTATACTCCTTGGTGAGTTGATCTAGCATGCATAACTTTTGTATCAAGGGAATAGCTTCTAATATTATTGGATCTATTGTGCTAACCATTTCAGAAAGCTTTACCTTTTGCAATGCCACTTATTGGATTATCTTCTCATCTAACTTGAACTCATATTTTTGTTCAAGTCTATCTTCTATGGCCTTCTCAACATCTATGTTCTGAGATGTCATTGAATCTGTGAGAACCACTAATTGATCAAGAATTGGGGCTGTTTGATCAACATCTTCATCAGGTATAATTTGTTGAAGTATTCCTTGTGCTACTTCAAGTACCTTCTCCTCTTTGGTCCGTTTTCTCAACTTGTCTTGCATTGCTTTCCTTTCACAAAGTCTTGCATACTTTGTTAATTCAGTTGGACCCAATGTCCTAGGATAAAAAACTGGAATCTCAATGATTTCATCCAAAGTAACTAGATTCTTATGCTTGCTTTTCTTCTTCCTTGAGATTTGTGTGGATGCAGATGTATGAACTACCATTGCTAGTTCAGTTGTCTTTTCTTATGCGCTCAGTGAAGGCTTTGTTGATGATGCTTCTTATGTTTTCTGCTTGGGGTTCACCTGTCAGTTTGGTGAAGACGTCTCTCCATCAACCTTGGGTGTCTCTGTAGATTTATCTTCTAATTTCTTCTCCTGATCATCTATCTTGGCTTCTTCACCTTTTTATTTCTTCTTTTCCTCTTCTACTTTTTGTGCTTCCTCTTTACTTTGATCAGTAGATTTGTCTTTCTGATCATCGGTTGCAGCTTTTTCTGTAGTTGTACCCTTTGTTGCATCAGTTGTGTCCTTTGCCTCTGCATCATCCTTGTCCTTGGGTATGCTTGTATCTAGTGCATTTGATTCTTCATTGCCTTCTAAAATATTTATTTCCTTTATCAACACTGGCATATTATCTTGAGTGCTTACTTGTGCTGCATATAGTGTTGTGTCCTGCTTATTGGTTTGATCCTGTTGAGAGTGACATCTTCATCCTTTTATGTTTGATTGATAGGGTCCAGTCCTGTGATGTCAATTATTGATGTGTCTAGCCATATTTCATCAGCAACATCCATGTCTTTGTTTCCTTGGGTCTCCAATGCTTGTTGCTTGATTTGATCCTTAAGAGATATAAAAATTACACCATCCTCTTTTTGAGGATCTCTATCTGAATCATACTGAGTGATGTCTTGAATTTCAAGATCATCCATGACTTTTTCTAAGTCAATGGGCTCAGCATTATCTATATTGTCCAAAGCAATGTGCTGAGGACTTGCCTTATCTTTCTCCTCCTCTACATGAGGTGTGTCGGTGAGAAGTAATTGATTCTCACAACTTGTTGACTCTGCAGGCAGATCTAAGAGTTGTCTCCATTTGGTCTTGGTCATGCTATCTATCTCTATAAAATTATCTTCTAGCACTTTGTAAGCTCTTATTTTAGCTACAAATTTACTTGAGTGCCTCTTCATTATTTCCTTAATTTCTTCCATCTTTGATTCGGGAGGCATAAGTGTAACAACTACCCTCTCCCTTGCTTCTCTTTCTGTATGTAGAGCATATGACCATTGTTGTGAAATTATGTTAACCAGCTCTTTGGGTATTTGGCTTATAAATTCTACTGGTACATATTTAAAATTGACCATTGCCTTGATTATGGCATCTTCTATCTTGTTTTGGTCCTTTGGCTCAATTTTATCCCATTGTCAGGTTTTCCTATCAATCATGGTACCGTTAGTGGCAATTGATTTAGCAATTTCATCAAATTTTCTAGTAAGAAAACTTTTCTTACTTACATCAGGCTCATCCTCTTTGGAATCTTAAATGTCAGCTTTAGTCCTGACCATTCTTTTCCTCCTCTTAGTATGTGTTTCCTTCACAGTTTGTTTCTCTGTTTGTTGCTTTGTTTGCTTTGTTGGCTGCTTCCTCTTATAGGTCCTCACTTGACCTTTCTTTAGAGGTGTAGTGTCTTTTTCTATCTGGCTCCCTATTCTCTATTTCTTTGTAGGAGGTGGAGGTGTATCAGACTCAATTGCCTCAGAATCTGATTTCTTGATGCAGAGGGCTTGACACTCTAGGCTTTCCTTCACTCCAAGTTGCTCAATTGACTAACCCAACCATCCAATGGTTGTTATTTGTTGGTTCTTCCTTCTTCTAGGATCTCCAAGAACCTCTCTACCAACCTCTCCTCCAAGGTATAGTTGGTTATTAGAAGACACCGAGATTTCTAGGCTTAACTAGTCCAACTAGTTAATCAAAAGCCTAGTTTACTCCACTAGAACCCCACTAGAATGCCAATCCTCTACCTAGGATCTTCACACACATTCAAAATGAATCTTTACACCCTTCTTGAACCATTATAGGTCATTCTACAGTCATCCCAATACATAAAAACCCCTTACCAATCCAATTGGTTGTTATTTCACTAGGAGGCCTAATTGCCCAATTCCTAGTAGGTCATTTTGCACCGATTTTTATCAAATGATCACAAAAAATCCAAGTGACTCCACAAAAAAACTTGAAAATCTTCAAGACATCCTTGAACACTATTAGAATCCCAAACCCTAACCTCTGGAAGCACCCAAACCGCTACTTTCTTGTAGGCCCTAGATTATAGCCTATTAATTAGGCCTCTAGACCAGTCATCAAGAATAATTGCTAAACATGTCTCCAATATTTGATTCTCCTCCTTCCACCTTTGAATCCTTTTAGGAGACTATCTTGTGCATCCAAAAATGCTACTAAGTCTTCCCCAAAAGGTCATGGGTGCTCAAACAAATTCGATCTTCTCCCTGTCCTGGCTCACCTGGTTTCACCAGTAAGACATAGGGCTTCATTGTTGGCCTGTGAAATCCATTGAGACCACAAAAAAAATAAAAAAAATCCTATCTAATGACACTAACCCTACTTTCCCCATGGTTTCAGTCAATTCCACCAGAGGAAAACTAGGTTAAAGCCATTTCTATCTAGGCAACACTGTTTTGTCTCTGTCAGACCAGTGGCCTTCAAAAACTTGTAACTTTAATCCTACTGAACTTCAAAACAAACTATCTATTGCATATGTAAGATAAAAGAAAACACTACACTAACATGAAGCCCGATCACCTATGTCAATCTGTACACAGCCATACAGAAGAAAAGATACAGTGCAGATTATGCAAATGAAGGTACAGACATCCGTACAGAGGTGTCAAAAGTAAATGTCTCAATCCAAACTCTCATTAACCTTTCCAAAACTTTGATTCCATGCTCATATACTGAGCATGGGTAGTTACATTCATTTCTAACTACATTTTTTCATTTCTTGCAAAAGTTTCTCGAGCAACTTTCAAAGTTGCTAGCAACTTTTTGCATTTTGATGCATTTTGACTTTCCTTGTCAACTCTATGGTTGATGTTGACTTTTAAGACCCTAAATAGGATATGTAGGGTCCTAAAACATACCTCCTACCCATATTTCCCTAAAATGGTAAATTTTCACAAATGGAGGCCAAAATGACCTAATGAGCACTAAGGCCCTTACAAACATGAAGTTAGACTAGCATGCTTCCAACCTTTTGGAAATTATTCCAACACACACACAACCTCCTAAAACAACCTTAAACAACATCAAAACATTGAATAGGGAGGTGCCTTGCACCATACTCCCCTGGAAAAAATAACTCAAGTCCCTTAAGTTAGGAGGTCTTCAATGGTGACCCCATATTTAAGAATATCCAGCTCTGTCATCCAAGTGGCCTCAAATTCAGGTAGTCCCTACCACTTGATGAGGTACTCATTGTAGTTACCCTTCCTTGTCTTCTTTATCACCTTAGAGTCCAAGACACTTTCCAATTGCAATGACTTTGGGGTAGGCAAATCTTTCACCCAATCATCTTCCTCCAAATCTGCAAGTGTAGACTGACCTGTGTCTAGAGGTGATCCCTTGTAGGGGTATAAGTCACAAACATTAAAAATAGGTGAAATTCCCAAATCAGGGGGCAATTCCACTTCATAGGCATTCTTGCCATATTTATGTAAAATCTTCAGTGGTCCAATCCTCTTCATGAGTAGCTTAGTTGGTTGGCCTTTGGGTAGCCTCTCCTTCCTTAGGTAGGCAAGTACTAGATCCCCAACCTTGAATTTCTAGTCCCTCCTACTCTTATCAGCTTTGGTTTTGTACTTCTCCACTTGTTTTTGTAAAGTCTTATTGACTTGATCATGAAGCTCCTTCATCTCCTCTACAAATGACTCTCCTTGTGCACTCCTCTTGTCCCTCAAACTAAGATCCCTCAGCTCCAAAATCCCTCTAGGACTAACCCCATAAACTATCTCAAAGGGGCTCTTACCTGTACTCCTATTAATGGAGTCATTGTATGCAAATTCTGCCTGCCCTATGATATGATCCCAATATTATCCATGTTGTTTAGTCAAACACCTCAGCAAATTCCCAAGTGACCTATTCACTACTTTTTTTTTCCCATCTGATTATGGATGGTAGGCTGAGGAGAAAGACAAATTAGTTCCAAGCATTTTCCAAAGAGTTCTCCAGAAGTGACCCACAAACTTTTTATCCCTATCACTGACAATATTCAAAGGCAAACCATGGATTCTTACTATATCCCTAAAGAATTGCCCTACAATTTGAGAGGCCTCATTGGTATTCTTGCATGGAATGAAGTGTACCATCTTTCTGAAATGGTCCACCACCACAAACACACTGTCATGTCCCCTAGGTGTCTTTTGTAACCCCAAAACAAAATCCATACTAAGCCACTCCCAAGGCCTTTGGGGTATAGATAATGGTTGATACAACCCACTATTGCTGCTTTGTCCTTTTTCTCTCTAAAAAATATGACATTTTTCTACAAATCTCCTCACATCTGACTACATCTTAGGCCAATAGTAATGCCTATGCACCTGCTCCAATGTTTTATGCACTCCAAAGTGGCCTCCCAAGCTTCCTTGGTGTTTCTCCTTTACAATGTTTTCCCTCATTGAGAACTGAGGTATACACATAAGATGACCTTTGAACAATAGGCCTTCTTGCAGTACAAACTCACTAAAATCCACCTTGAACCCCTGCTAAAACTTTACACAAGCTTCATAAGCTTCCTTGAAATCTTAGTCTTCCTTGTAGAGGTCTTTCAAATCATCCAATCCTACACTTTGTAGTTGTATCTCTTGGATTGTGAGTACTCTCCTACTAAGAGAATCTACAACCTTGTTGCTAACCCCCATCTTATGCTTAATAACAAAATTATAAGCCTGCAATGATTCTACCCACTTCATATGCCTCTGATTTAGTTTTTCTTGTAAAGTTAGGAAACTTAAGGCATGGTTATCAGTATAGACCATAAAATCCCTAGGTAATAGGTAGTGTCTACACTTTTTCAAGGCTTGTACCATGGCATGTAACTCCAAATCATAGGTGGATTACTTTTTTTTTGCCTCATTCAACTTTTCAAAGAAGAATTCCAGACGGTGTCCCTCTTGGCTTAGCATTGCCCCTATAGCCAACTTGCTAGCATCACACTCCACCACAAAGATTTGATTAAAATTAGGAAATCTAAGTCTAGGTATCTCTGCAATCCTATTTTTCAACATTTCAAACCCTTGGTCTGCTGCTACTGTCCATTCAAACTTGCATTTGATTCCACCTTTAATGGTGTTCAGAATTGGGGCACATACATGACTGAAATTTCTCACAAATTTCCTATAGTAGGAGGCCAACCCATGGAAAATCCTAACATACCCTATGGACCTAGGTGTAGGCCATTCCAAAATGGACTTAACTTTATCAGGATCCATTTTCATACATCCATTAGCAACCACAAAACCAAGGTAAACTAGTTCAGTTTTGAGAAACTCACACTTTTCTTGATTTATCATCAACTTCTCTTGATGTAGCTTTCTTAAGACCATCTCCAAATGCTTCATTTTCTCCTCCTTGGACTTGCTAAAGATAGAAATATCATCAAGGTACACTATTACAAACTTACCAATGAACTCTGCTAGCACTTCATTCATGAGCCTCATGAATGTGCTAGGTGCATTACTTAGGCCAAAGGACATTACTAGTCACTCATGCAAACCCTCATTGGTCTTAAAAGCTATCTTCCACTCATCACCTAGCCTCACTCTTATCTAATGACACCCTGACTTCAAGTCCACCTTAGAAAAGTAACAAGATCCTCCAAGATTGTCCATCAAGTCTTCTATCTAGGGAATTGGGAACCTATATATGATGCTAATCTTGTTTATATCCCTGGAGGCCATGTACATCCTCCATTTTCCATCCTTCTTAGGTGAAATTACTATTGTAAGAACACATGGGCTCAAACTCTTCCTTATTAACCCCTTATCCAACAAATCTTGGATATTTTTTGTTATCTCTGCATTTTGGCTTGGTGTCATCTTATATGCAACTTTGTTTGGCAAATTTGCTCCAGGAATGAGGTCAATCTGATGACTCACATCCCTCATAGGTGGTAAGGCACTTGGAAAACCATTATCTACTATGTCATGATACTTCTCCAACAAAGCTTGTATCTTTGGTGGTAAACAAACTTTCACCTTAGTCTCCTCCTTTGGTTTGATAACTACTGCACAATAGACTCCTTTCTCCTTCTTCATGGCCTTTAGAAAATATTTCCCACTCAATAACATCACAATTTTCCCCACATGCTTCTCTTCATTGGGTTCTTTCAATGGATCCATTTGGAATTTATTTCCTAGCTTGGTGATGACATAATTGTTCTTCTCTCTATCATGTATTTCTTTGACATCATACTGCCATGGACATCCTAGGAGAAGATGGAATGCATCCATAGGCAGTATGTCACATAGGACCTTGTCATTATATTCCCCAATCTCAAACTCAACCATAGTTTTCTCATCTACCACTATTTTTTGACCCTTGTTCAACCATGAAACCTTGTAAGGTGTGGTATGAGGTATCCTTCTCAACTTCAATTTATCCACCATCTTAGTGGAGACTATATTCTCAGTGGATCCAAAGTCCAATATAACCTTGCAAATCTTCCCATGAGACCTACAAGTTGTCTTGAATAATTTCTTTCTTTGGGGTGGCTCTATGGTGCTAGGTACTATCAATAAGGTTCTCCTTAACATCAAGTTCTCTCCATCTAGTACTCGCCCTGCCTTGGAAATGAGAGAAGTAACACTTTGAGTGTCATCTTCTTGAACTAACTTATTCCTTCTATCCCCCATTGAAGATGAGGAAGCCTTCTCTAGACACCTGCCCATTGTGTGACCCACTTGGTTGCAATTATAACACCTACCAGTGAAAACTAAATTAGATCTCCCTTAGGGTTGGAACCTACCTCTTTGTGGTCCTCTACCTCTGTATCCTCCCCTTTGGAAAGATCCTCTATAGTGGTTTCCTCCACTACTATCCATGAACTAACTATCTTATTGTCAATTAGGGCTCTTTCCTCTACCAAAATTACCCCTACCTCTCTGAAAACCTATGTTATTATTTCCACCTCTTCCTCTTTGATGGAAGTCATTTCTTCTTTTTTCTTTATCCTCTGCTCTCCAGGATAATTGAAAGCATTTGTGCATACTATATAGTGCCATCATGCTAATATCATCTTGAATGCCCTGTCTTAACCCATTTAGGTACCTCACTACCTTCTACATTTCATCTTCTTGTCTCCTATCCCTTAGGCTTAGTTTATGGAACTCCTCGGTGTAGGCACTCACTGACATTTCTTTTTGTCTTAGATTCTGTAGCTTTTGATATATTTGGATTTCATAATCAGTGGGAAAGAATTGTGCCCTTAATGTGATTTTCATTCTCTCCCAAGAAACAATATTCTTCTTCCCTTGGTTATCCTTTCATCCTGCATCATGTTCCACCACATTAATGAAGATCCCTTGAGTCTAGCTTTAGCATAGCTAACTCTCTTCTCCTATGCTACCTCCTTGTAGTCAAATTGATTATCTATGGCCTCTAGCCAATCCAACAACTCCTCTCCATTAAAACTACCACAATAGTATGGTATGTGTTCCATGCTATCCTTTTTTAAATATTTGAAGGCATCTAAGAATACCTTTTGTTCTTTGTCTATCTAAGGTTCCTTTCCTTTGTTTGATGACTCTTCTATTTGACTCTCATCTCCATCACTTTCATCTCCCCATTCTATGATCTTCTTCTTGCTCTTAGTATTAGACACATTAGCCTTCTCCAAGAGGCCTTGTACCAATTCTACTATGGCATCCCTACTCATTTCCTTAGGAGGATTGCTATCAGCCTCTTGACTCTCATCCCCTTCAGACATACACAATATTCAAGCTATTCTGGCTCTTATACCACTCTGATGCAGAGGGCTTGACACTCTAGGCTTTCCTTGACTCCAAG
The DNA here is from genome assembly GCA_018584345.1 of Thuja plicata. NCBI lineage: Eukaryota > Viridiplantae > Streptophyta > Pinopsida > Cupressales > Cupressaceae > Thuja > Thuja plicata. The sequence goes on from MU225850.1 coordinate 1,564,950, forward strand.
TTGCTCAATTGACTAACCCAACCATCCAATGGTTGTTCCTTGTTGGTTATTCCTTCTTCTAGGATCTCCAAGACCCTCTCTACCAACTTCTCCTCCAAGGTATAGTTGGTTATTAGAAGACACCAAGATTTCTAGGCTTAACTAGTCCAACTAGTTAATCAAAAGCCTAGTTTACTCCATTAGAACCCCACTAGAATGCTAATCCTCTACCTAGGATCTTCACACACATTCACCAAGACTCTTTACACCCTTCTTGAATTATTATAGGTCATTCTACACTCATCCCAATACATCAAAACCCCTTACCAATCCAATTGGTTGTTATTTCACTAGGAGGCCTAATTGCCCAATTCCTAGTAGGTCATTTTGCACCGAGTTTTTCCAAATGCTCATAAAAAATCCAAGTGACTCCACAAAAAAACTTGAAAATCTTCAAGACATCCCTGAACACTATCATAATCCAAAACCCTAACCTCTAGAAGCACCCAAACCCCTACTTTCTTGCAGGCCCTAGATTATAGCCTATTAATTAGGTCTCTAGACCAGTCAGCAAGAATAATTGCTAAACATGTTTCAAATATTTGATTCTCCTCCTACCACCTTCAAATCCTTTTAGGAGACTATCTTGTGCATCCAACAATGCTACTAAGTCTTCCCCAAAAGGTCATGGGTTCTCAAACAAAGTCAATCTTCTCCCTGTCCTGGCTCACCTAGTTTCACTAGTCAGCCATAGGGATTCATTTTTGGCCTATGAAATCCATTGAGAAAAAAAAAAAAAGAACAAAAATCCTATCTACTGACCCTAACCCTACTTTCCCCATGGTTTAATTCAATTCCACCAGAGGAAAACTAGGTTAGAGCCATTTCTATCTAGGCAGCATTGTTTTGTCTCTGTCAAACCAGTGGCCTTCAAAAAATTGTAACTTTAATCCTACTGAACATAAAAACAAACTATCTATTGCATATGGAAGATAAAATAAAACACTACACTAACATGAAGCCTGATCACCTATGCCAATCTGTACACAGCCGTACATAAGAAAAGATACAGTGCAGATTATACAAATGAAGGTACAAACATCCGTACAGAGGTGTTAGAAGTAAATGTCTCAATCCAAAATCTCATTAACCTTTCCAAAAATTTTATTCCATGCTCATATATCGAGCATGGGTAGTTACATTCAATTCTAAGTACATTTTGTCATTTCTTGCAAAAGTTGCTCGAGCAACTTTTTGCATTTTGATGCATTTTGACTTTCCTTGTCAACTTGATGGTTGATGTTGACTTCTAAGACCCTAAATAGGATATGTAGGGTCCTAATCCATACCTCCAACCCATATTTCCCTAAAATGGAAATTTTTCACAAATGGAGGCCAAAATGACCTAATGAGCACTAAGGCCCTTACAAACATGAAGTTAGACTAGCATGCCTCCAACATTTTGGAACTTATTCCAACACACACAAAACCTCCTAAAACAACCTTAAACAACATAAAAACATTGAATAGGGAGGTTCCCTATACCATTTCTTCTCATGTTGCTCTTCACCGATGGTACCCTGTTCATTGGTTTCCTCTGTTTGTTCCTCATCATTAATCGATAGAATCTTTTCAAGATTCTTAACCATCTTATTCTTTTTGTTGAGAGTCTTCTTGGTTACTAGGCATGCTTTTATCTTTGACTTGGCCTCTTCATAAGTGCCAAATCTTGGTTGTTTGCTGTCAAGTGGTTCATTAATCAATGCATCAATTGCATTGGTTGCTTGATCTATGTTGATTTCATAATCAAGAGGGGCTAACCAAGCTATTCTTGGTACACCTGGTTTTATGTGGGTGAAATTTGTATCCACCATAAAACATATCTCATCCCTATGTTTTTCAATTATTTGCTCAGGGATCCTCACTCTTTCCATCATCTTTTCCTTGAATTCAAGGAAGTATGTAGTCATCACTGAATCAAAATTGTTACCTAGTGACTTGATAAGTTCATTGATTTGTAGTGTGACTGGTTTGGTAGTATCCCACTTTACTTTCCTACTGAAGGAAATTATTCTTGAAAGTAAAAGAATATACACATGATAAGTGAACCAAACTTATATGTGTTAGTCTTTGCAGACCTAATTGTTTTCATATTCTCATCAAGTTGTTTCAATAGGATCTCACATAGATCCATCTGTATTCCCTTTGTCACTATCTTGTAAGTTGTGCTTGCTACTGTAGATGCAATGTTGTTAAGCCTGCTTGCTTGGAAGATCTTGTAACCAATTACACATGCACCAAACCTTAGTTCCTCATCGGTGATTATGTTAACCTTAAGACCTCTATTATCCCACATAGATTTTGTGAGCTTTTCTACTTCTGGCGTGGAGGGATGTTTGTGTGCATTAGGCTTGTCACATATTGGATAACCAGTTACAACATTAAGGACATCTTTAGTGATTTTCTTAGGTTGATCTACCAACAACTTCTGATCATGCATTCTACTCAAAACTAACCTAATCTAGTCATTTTTTAATACCCTCGGGAAATATAGGGCATTAGTCATCCCTTTAGCCTCTAAGTGTTTGTGCTCTTCCTTCAAGTTCCCTTCTGCATCACACAACTTTTGGTAAGATTGGTCTATCTCCAGATCACCTATTTCAGCGATCTTACAGTGAATGTAGGACCTTACATCCTTTATTAGCAAAACCCTAGGTGGAATTTTCAAAAAAGTGCCAGATTCATTGGGTTGTGATGCAATCTTCGGGCATATCTTGTACTTCGGTTCCACATAGGTGTTGTTCTTTATCAGCCTAACCACATTGTTCTTGTCATTCATAATCTTTACGGTTCTTGAGGTGGTTGCCACTATATTTCAAATTTAGGGCTTTGTTGAAAATAATAACAGAGTTCTTCAGTGCCCTTGGTACTTACTTTGATCTGTGAACCTTGTGAATGATCTATTTGGAGTGCACTATATCGAGTCAAGATCACTCTATTGAATACTTTATTTTTTCTCTATTTTCACTCTACTCTTTCTCTTCAAATCACGTGTGAGAAATGAAGTGCTCCCATCGAGTATTTATAGAATTTTTCCCTAAGTCTGTCATAAATACTCAACGAATCGTCTGGTCATGAAGATGGAGTTCATCAAGAAGACTTCTTAATTAACATTGTCGATGTTTACATGATGCTCAAGATAGCTGTTAAGATTTCTTCTTTCACTGACGGATATCAGTGTTCTATCACGACAATGTTATAACTTTTCTTCCTTACCGACGAGTGTCGGGTTACATTAGCAACTTAGCCATTTTATGTGTTGACCAAAAATTCTCAATAAGTGTAGACAACTCATCCTTTATGTTCATCGATGATTTTCAGTATGTGTTTACTGATGGGGTTGTTTTCTAAAAAATGTAATAAGTAACATAATATGCATCTTTATTCATGCAGATTTTGACTATCTATCAATTTGTATAATAGAATTGATGCAAAATATGACTTGGTGTAGTGCAGTTCCATACTTACTTGTTCAGCTTAAGTGGGGGTGGTGATGTCACTAGATCCATTGGATGGGGTGTCACCATTTGCATTACTTGGTCTAGCTTCATCATTTCTTGAATATTTTCTCCACATTTTGTCTCTAGCCCTTTGTATATCTTCAATGGTGTTTCCATTGGGATATGTGCTTGTCTTAGTCATTTGGTCTATGTAGTCTTTCTTGAGATGACCAACTTTATGATAGTGTAAGCATGCCATTCTGGGGTTTGTCTAGACTTTGGAGATTTTGGTCCATGCTCTCATGTAATTTTCAGCAATGTGACCATATCTACCACATGCTGTATAATTTGTTCATGTACTGTAGTCCCATACATATTGATTACCGATTCTCTTTGGTTGATAGGGAGTTTCTTGACCTTTAGGCTTCCATGCTTGCCTTTTTTTTTCCAACATTTAAGACTTGTGTGCCCACTCATTTTGCATGTAGGACAATATTTGTCCATGTAGGTTTCCTTCTTTGGTTGATCCATCTTAGACTTACATTTTATATGCTTTATGTCCTTTCTTGTTACATTTATAACAGAATCCTATGAATGAAGATGTAGATTTAGGAATACCTTTAAATTTTCCTCTACACACATTTGATGTGTGGCCTTGCTTTCCATAGTATTTGCATGTAAGATTTCTTGATCTTGGATTTTCATAGACATTCTTTGGATTGGCTTGATTTGATGATTCTCCATTTTTGGTAAAGCCTAGACCGTTGTTGTTGTTGACTCTTTGTTGTCCTTCAAGAAAATCATCCATTCTTTTATTTCTTTCTTCAGCCTTTTTGATAATTTCATTGTGCTATTTCTGAAGTCTAACCTCATGCTTTAGTTTTTCATTCTCTTCTCTTAGTTCACCGATAGCCTGTACTCTTTGAATGAGTTCTATATTCATTATGTTTGCTTCTTGACTCATAAGAATAATCTGATTTGTAATCTCATGGTGATGGTTAGCTTGTCTTTGAATTTCTGGCTCCTTTTATTTTAGCTTCTCTGTAATCTTCATCCTGTCATCAATAGCTAGTGTTCTTTCTATTTCAGCTTGTCTAGAAAAACTCATCACATCAATCATTCTTACCTTCTGGGTCTCTTGACCAATTTGCAACATCTTTATTTTCTCTGTCAGATGTTGATTGATCTCCTTTAGATTTGTGATGTTCTCTTCTAATGTATCTGATGCATTACTTGTATTTGATCTCGAAGATTCAAAGAAATCTATAATCTCTTCTTCTTGATAATATTTTTCATTGCTTCGAGTTACCATACCTTTTCTTTCATCCAACAGCTCTCTCATCTTGATTCTCGCTTCTTTATACTGTTCATAGAACATCTGAATTTCATGATTTTTATTCTTAATATTTTTATCAAGTTTGTACTTCTCTATTGTATGATCTTTGCTCTTCAGCCTTTAATCTTTCTAAGAAGAGACTTATCTATGATACCAATTGTTGGGATTAATGGGAAGCAGTACTAAGAGGGAAGGGGTGAATCAGTACCTCTAAAACTTTTAACACTTTTCACCTTTGATCGTTAGTAATCATTCTTTACTATATTACCGACCATATTTGATGTTCTTTCTTATGCATGTAATATTAATTCATAATATTTAATTGTTTGTAACATTCATAGAAACATTCATGAAAGTAATAAAGACACAACACAATATATGATATCACAAAAAACTCCTGTTAGGAAGTAAAAAATGTGGTAGGGATGGCACCCAAAAAAATTCACTATCTGCAGAATGGAAGGGAGACGGTAAAGGCTTACAATTGATCACTTCTGATGATCTACCCTGTTAGGAGTATTAAAGTGGAGACCTATAAAGATCTACTTTATTAAGAGCTTTAGCAACACTAATGAAGTGTGCACTCGGTTAAGAGAATTACAATAGGACTGTTAAGTCCACCTTCCTTGAAAGGATTTCTTAAGTGTACTACACTTGTTAGAATGAGTACAATATGTTTGACCTGACTGTATGCAATCTATAATTTCTTATCACAGATCCATTAAAGCTCTCATAATATGAATATCACCTATAGTGATTGATTAATACCTTTTCCTGCTTGTCGGTAACCTGTGTTTTTGTTCTTGAAACTGAATTGATCATTTTCTGTCCTTCTACATGAATTGTCTTGTCTGATTCTTAGATGCTCTTAGTGGCTATAATCATCATCAAACATGTTCACAATAGATTGGGAATCTATTTATACAAGTATTTGACCTATTCTAGAATCACACATTACAATGTTAACTCTTGATCCAAGGTTTACAACTTGACCTTGATCCTTTAGTTTGCATGTTTCAAAAAAATTAAATTGATTAAAACAATAATAATTACATTTCTTTCTCCGCACATAATGGATTTAAAACTAATCAAGAAACTACATATAAAAATTTAGTGATTTATCTACCATGGAAAGTCAGATCCACTTTTTGCGGGACATAACTGACTGTCAATTCTTGATCGTTAGGTTGAACTGAAAGTTTGTCGGTGTTCCTTCATTGAACTGATTTTTGGGTTCCCTTCATCTGTTGGGTTTCACTCTTTTCTGTTTCATTGGGTTGCATTTTTGGTTACTCGTCGGGTTCCCTTGTCCTTTTTGTCATCGGGTAACACTGAATAGTGTTTGTCAGAATGCTTTGTACTTGGCAATATTAGGTAACCTTGGCATCGGGGAGTGTTGTGCCCTGTCTTTTGGTATAGTGTAAACTGATGGTCTAGATTATGTTTTTCCTTGTATATATTAATGGAAAAATATAATGTCTTCAATAAGTTGCTAAATCCTTAAAATACATGCATTTTACATTTTCCATAATGATACAAGAATGTGGATCTACATATATTTTAAAAGCCGTCAGAAGATGCATTACAATTACAAAGCACATTTTATGGGTGAACCTATTGGGCTCTCCCTCCTTGGTGATTCATGGTAAGGTGATCTTCTTACTAGGTGAGGTAATCACTTTCTCTTTTCTCTCTTTTCGCTTTCATGCTAGTAGGATTAGATCATGAAGCTATGTTATATGTAGTGTTGCTCTTGTCTTACTTATGTTATCATGTATATTTCTATGATTAATTTCTCTTTACTTCCATATATTTATGCATGTATGTTGAGTTAAAATCCTTGGTCTGGGGGCTCATGTCCTTGACTTAGTGATGTTCTACCTCATTTTGATCCACCAGAGTCTTTCTTCTAACTTTACCGCGAGTATGTTTGATTTCTATATTCCCGCTAAAGTGGGGGCTTAATGTATCATCTTTAAATGGAAGAACTTCCATGTTAATAAAATTTATCCCTCCTTAGGGGTTGTTTTTGACCACCATCACATTGCATCCTCATTTTTGCATCCTCTCTTACTTCTGTGTCTGTTTAGGACCCTGATTGGGCCTCTTCGGATACCTCCCATCCCAACTGACATGTTTTCCAGGGGTTATGACTCCCTAGGTCAAGGTTGACCTCAACCTTGACCTAGTTCAAGGATGACTTCAACCTCAACTTGGGTCCCCGTTTCAAATCTAAAAGTCTATCGGCTGCCGGAGGTCATGAAAAATTTATTTCCCACTTTCGGGTTGGCTATTTTGGGTTCCGAAGTGATGATTCTTAAATTATATTTAATATAGGTCCTCTTCTAGGGGCATGGGTCTAATTGGAATTTAATTCTCCTATGTCGGCCTCTCTAGAAGATTTTTCCCTAGTTTCATATAAAATGAAGTTTTCTCTTCTCATTTTCTCTAAGGTAAAGCACTAAGTCTCTCTAACCACAAGAACCATCAACTAAGGGAAGAAGAACTATCATCAAGAAAAAATTTCAAGCATCCATTATTCTACATGTTTTCAATCTTTCAAATAATCCAAGTTCTCCATTGAAGATCAAGGATTCAAGATTTTAAGCCTTTGAAGGGATTTGGTTCAAGCATTCAAGATTCATCATTCAAACCCTAGATCTATCCATCATGGTGGTGTGATCTTCCTTCAAGATCCTT
>MU225850.1:1587701-1604322 GCA_018584345.1 Thuja plicata
ATATTGTAAGGGGAATGCCCATGTGGCTTTGCATATTGTAATTCTGAAAGTTTGTAATTCCACATTTGTGGAGATAATAAGAAGCCCATTTTCTATTCTTGAAAATTGTTGTTGCTTCTCTGTTTCTATTATGTGTTTATGGCATTAAGGGGAGCACCCTTCATCATATCAGTATACTCTAGATAATTTACTATCTATCGGTAAATTAATAGACTACTATTCAGTACAAACATACAGTAGAAGGTTTTACAAAGCATTCCGAGCAGTAGTAATTTGATAAAATTATTTGGAGGCATTCATCTTATAGGACTGAAGATAACTAGAGGTATAATATTGTGGTACTAAGTTTTAAGGGTTGATTATTGGAATATTTTTTAGGCCACGAATTCTTCCCCCCCCTCTCAGTTATTACTAACACTCTAGGGGTAAGAGACAGGAGCTTCTCAAATAGCTGAGTGAAATTCAAGACCTTATTGAATAATTGTCTGAGAAGAATGGATTTGATGAATCTGATGTCAAAACTATAGTATTGGAGAATAAGAAGCCTTCCATGGAAAATAAACATATGCACAAGGTTCTTGAAAACCTTAAGAAAGAAAAGAAGAACATGCAAAGGGAGTTGGAGGGCTTCTCAATAATAATGGGTGAAGAGTTAAAAGAAAGAAGAGTTGTAAATGAAGCTAAAAAAGTTGTTGAGGATGCCCTAAAAGCCAAAGATGAAACCCTAGAAGCTAAGGTGGATAAGATTTTCAGATCCGAGCAAGAAATTGCTACATTGAAGTAACACCTACATGAAACTAATAAAGTCAATGTTAATTCCATAGGTGAGAATGAACATCTGAGAGGTGAGAATGCAAAGCTGAAAGAAGAGTTGAAAAATGCTTAAGGCCTGTTGGACAATTTCAACAAGATTTTTTCTAAACTTGATGAACAACTCTCAAAACAAATGAGAAAAGGTGATCGACAAGGAATAAGTTTCTCCAAATTTGAATTTGGTGAGTCATATGGTACTAAGGAGACTCATGCAGAAGAAAAGATTGCACCTAAGGTGAAAAAAAGTTGGTAAAAGGATTTATAAACCAATCTAATTCAATTGTCACAAGGAAGGACATATTGCTAATGTTTGTTGGTCTAAAACTAATCCATCTGTTCCTAGGTTTGCAAATTCTTTTGCTAGATCTATTGGTTACAGTGCTAGATCTAATGATTTTCATGGTAATTTTTATCACTATAACATGTATGGTCATAAGGATAATGAGTGCAGGACTAGAATCAACAATAAAAAGAAACCTGTGAACAAGGGCAACCCTTACCAAAGGGAAAGACAATTCAATGTCACTTGTTTTGTTTGTCACAACTTTGGACATACAATAGTGAATTGCGGGATGAGAACCGATAGAAGAAATGCTGGACCATGGAGGAAAATTCGTATGGAATTTTTTAATTGCAATAAAATTGAACATCTTGCTAGGTCTTGTAGAGAAAAGAAGAATAACACTGGAGGTTAGCTGGTGAATATACCTGATAATAATAAAGGCAATAAGATTGTAGATGTTGAAGGAATCAAGAACCGTATGAAAGATACATGGGTAAAGAAAGGAGAATTGAATTCTTCTAAAATGATAGAGAACTCCACTACATTGGGTAATGTGGAGACTTCATCATCTGACTAAATAAATCTATTGTCTTAGGGGAGAAAAGAAAGTAAGATCTATAACCTATCCTGTAAGTTGTGTGTGCGATAAGATCCATCAACATATCTAGAAGCATAATGGTGTTGGTTAATAATATGATGAAGTATGTTGCATTGCATATGATTCTATGCGACTGCATAATGTTTTTTTAAGACATAGTGAATCATTATGTTTCTAACTGTTGTGACCGATTAAGGTTACTATTTGACCGTTTGCATTTATTTCTTGGAATTGAGATGTTAGAAGGGAAAAAGTGAAGTTAATTTATCACTTTACATTCTACAAGCTAAGAAGTTCATTTGTGAGTGTATGCCAAGTGATTTCATAGCATTTTGAGTGATTATGAATTGATGATTATTAGTTCATTCCTGGCGTGAAGCGATGTTTGAAGAACTCTTGCAACGTGTTGAAGTGGTATCTTTGTATTAAAGAGGTTCTATTTTGTGGTAATCATTTTTAGCGTCATGGAAATCCCTATGTTAGTTGAGATCATTGATGAGCAGAGGCTTGTATTCAAGTTACATCCTTTGAAGTCACAAAAAATGATCCCGTTGGTGCCCTATCATTGATACCTCATGGTGTGATGTTAAATGAAGATGTGAGATCCTTTATTCATTACAAGATTGAAGACTTTGGTCATGATGCTATCGTTAATACATTTAATGGACTGTGTGATAGTGCAAATTTGAAGTACGAGCATAAGCATTTGACTGATATGGGTTTCAAATATATTGTTGAATTTCCTGACAATTTTGAAATCGATTGGAGTAGATATTTACTAATTCATATCCATGATAAGTTTCTATGGCTGGAAAGATCGCACAAGATTACAAAGGAGATTATCCACGCAGTGACTAGGTTGCGTGTAATCGATGATGTACCTATTCTGAGAACTATTCTAGCTGGTGAGGTCACTCACCTTACTAAGTCTAAGAAAGATCAAATAACTATGATAATAAACAACATCTAAGATGTCAAAGTGAAGTTTTCTTCGATGGTGATCAGTTACAAATTTTATCAATAGACCCGATTGAACAGTGTGCCTGGTGGAGGAATTCATGCAGCCTATCAGATGATAAAGGAAAATGCTCGATACAACTTGTGTGAAGTCATGAGAGGCCAGTTCCTTATGAACATGGAAAGAATAAAGAAGGAAAATAAATAATCTTTCAAGTATGGTTCACTACTGGTATGTATATTCTTCTATGTGTAGATTCATTTTCCTAGTATTGGTCAGATTCTGTGGTCAATTGATAAACCTACAGTTGTAATAATTAAACAATGCATAACGATGTTAGGAAATAAATTCAACAGTACTATGTGGAGTTATTTTAAAGATGTTCAGAAATGAATGCATTAGAGTGAACATATTCCAACCGGTATTTTAAAAAAATATAAAAAATGATATATGTTTTATTGTAGATACCGATACATGCATATTGTAGGAAGTACAAACACAAACTTCTTGGTCTTACCGATGGGTTATGAATTTTATGGTGATGATTTAGCCAAGAAGAATGGCATTACAAAATATATGATGAGTAAGATCAGGAAGAAATTTGAGACTGAACAAGATGAGACTTCTACTATTTCTATAGGGAAAAATGATGTAGAGTTTGTTACTCCTACAATCGGTAAGGAAACGGGGAGAAATACAAGGATTTCCACAGTACTGAAGGAGAAGGAGAAGGAACTAGATAAAACACCTATGATAGAACAAATAACATACAAGAGAAAGTAGGGAATTTCTCATGGATACAAAGAGTCTAAGGATAATAGATAAAATAAGCCTACTCCTAATGTAGATGAACCTAAGACTGATTTAGACACATATCAAGTAGAGTTGAAGGCTAGTAGGAAGAAATAAAAAATAGTTGGGATGACTACTGAGATGTCAGTGAATCCTAGGACTCAGAGAAACTTGTCTATAGATGCCATAGCAAAGAGTATAAGGTAATACGAGAGTACGATTGATACAAACTGAAGGTATAATAATTTTGATGATCCAAATACACTAAAGATTGAAGATGCTATTTTTTTTAGTCTGCATAAGTTTTTTAGAGGACTTAGTGAATTAAATAACATGATACCAGATTCACTATATAAAAAGGATTGAGGCTAGATGGAGGTATTCTCTAAATCAAGATAGAGAAATGACAGAACAAGTTTTAATCCTATTGAAGCCTAAATTTTCTATTGATGATGTAAAAAACTTAGTTGAGAAAATTAGACCTAGATTCAAAATAAGAGCTAGAGTATACAGAATATTAGTTGGTGAGTTTCAAGAAGTTCATGATGAGACAATTGCAATCATGAAGGAGAAAATGAAATAACACAAACCTTTAGAAACTATTCAAGAGGAGGTGATAGTAAAAGAACTTTTCTCTATTGAACAAGTAATTGAAGATATTATAGGTGACCTATCTTCTAATACACCACAACAAGATCCTAATGTTGAAATTGCAGATGTGCAAGATAAAGATAAAGGAAAAAAGGATAATACTGCAGAGGTGGTGATACCTATTTCAACTACTATAATTGGACAAACTGATGATGAAAAGAAAGATGAAGTTAATGTTGTTGAACATTCAATGAAAAGGAAATTGAATCTTGGTGAGAGCTCTACTTCCAAGATGAAGAGAAAGTCTATTAATGTTCCCAATGAAGAAACTAAAGTTGGTCTTAAGGATGAGTATGTTGAGGCCATCCAAATATATATTGATATTACTAAGATGAGTCATGGTGAACTATTGAGAATATCTGACATACTCAAGTTTAAAGAAAAAAGGGATCAACTAAGAAGTGAAAGAAGATAAGCTCAAGTAATAGATTCAACTTGAGATATTATGTTTGATCTTGTACCTAAAGTTACATTTGATCCAAATAAACCTACAATCAAAAATATGGATACTTTGGTTAGTGCTATTATTGAACAAGTTTCAAGCTTGGAGGATGCAGCTATGAATAGAGCTAAGTTGGACTATGAGAATAAGAGGACTAAGAATTTGATAGAAACCATTGCATCAGACAAAGGAAAAATTATAGTTAAATTCAATAAGGTAAAGGAAATTGGTAAATTGTTATCCAAGGTTTCTATTTTTTCATTGTTTACACAAGATCTAGAGCTTAAGAGGAATGAAGCTCAGCAGAAGCATAAAACATTAATTTCTAGTTTCAATCCTATTGCACATTTAGCTTCAACCTATGGATCACAAGTGAAGGTGATGTATCACAAGTTAAAAAAATTTCAAGGCAAACAAGACATGAGGATCACTAGATTAATGTAATTATAGACCTATTTGATTCCCACACTTGATGTGATGCAACAAAATGTTAAAGAAGAAGATTTAACACTTGGGTTGCTTGATATGAGTACTCTTTAACCCATGGAAGAGTTAGATTCTAATCTACATGAAAAGATTCAATCCATCATACACTTGCAAAAATCAAGGGAGAATTCATTGGTTACTGCAAAACATAATTTTAGAGAAGTTTTTGAAAAGATCTGATAGGTAAGTCTTCATTTTTATTTGAAGATCAAATTTTTTTTCTTTTTCATTGATGTCAAATGGGGAGTGATCGTTATGATGCAAATAAAGCTGAGGGAGTGATCGGTATACAATGTAGAAGAAGTAATGTATATGTTTTGGTGATCAATGAAATATGTTGTTCCATCAATGCCAAAGGGGGAGATGTTGGATGATATCAGTTTTGGTTATTGATCATGTTGTTGATATTCATGTTTTGTCACTAATGTCAACATATATTTCTATGGAGAGGACAAATTGGTTACTTGACTTGAAGAAGTGTAGAGACACTATACGAATGATTCAGAATTATCAAAGTTGGATTTATGCAGAAGGATGTGTGTTGACCTTATTCCTAAGGTTTCTTGGCTTTATGTTGCATATTGCGGATGTTATAGTTGATTTGGTGAAGAATGGTTTCTGGACTGTAACTGTGATTTTGGATAGAGTAGGTCTTTATGTTTCTGGTATATCTCTGGCAAAGATATTTCAGATGATGCAAGATTACTGGTAGACAACCAATATATGTTGAAATAATGGGTTGAGTCTGATTATGGTTTGGGTACTAGTGACATCAGCTATGGTGTGTATTTTGAAGGAGACATATTTGTTGGCTGACTTCAAACATGTAGCATGTAAAATGAATTGTGAGCGTGGATTGTGGATCTGGAAGCATAATTGATGGATTGTAAATAATGTTTACTTGTTATAGGTACCATGTGTATCTTAGAAAGGGGTCAAATAATTATTTTTATATTGGAAAGCCTTAATTGGCCAACCTAATTAATTATTTGTGTATTAGGAAATCTTAACTGGCCGACCTAATGAATTATTGTAAAAGGGTATATATGAGTGATCTTTTCTTTTGAAAAGATGTGACAGAAATTAAAAGAAAAGGGATGAAGAAGTGAAATATGTGAGGCTTTTTTTGCTACTAGATGTAGAGCAGAGTTTATGAGAAGAGTACTTCATTGGAACTGACCAAGCAAAGACAGTTGCTATCAGACAGTTCACTGGATTGTGTATTTGCTTTATAAACTTGTTTAGATTGTAAATAATTGAGGGTGGTTTTAACATTCTTTGGGAAGTGTGCCTACTAATTATTTTGACTCCTAATAGGGTCTGTCTCCTAACAGGGACTATGTATTGTAATGTTGTAACAAGCTCCTAACATGGCTAAATCTTTTAACAGGGATACTATACTATTAATAAATTATTTGTGGGTGTTAATTCCCACCAGGTTTTTACCTTTAACAGGGTTTCCTCGATAAAAAAATATTGTGTTATGGTGTTGGAATTTACTGTGTTATCATTTACAATTGCATATTTAGTTTATAAAGTTTAAAGTTTAATAATCTATATCACAACTAATTCACCCCCCCTCTCAGTTGTCTTGTGGAGTGTTATTCCTAACAATTGGTATTAGAGCTTGTGTTCCTTAGAGAGAAAGTTTAATAGCTTGAGGTGATCCTGATGATGACTTACTACAGGAAGGATAGTCCAAGGTTTTATCCTAAAAAAATTGACAGTTGGAAGAACAAGTTGAGAACACATTTTCTATGTCTGGGAATTTATTACTAGATGATCACAAAGAAGAATGAAAAGATAGCGAGTGAGGATGAATTAGAGAAGGCTAATGAAGATCATAAGAATTTATTTTCATGTAATATGGTTGCAAGGGAATCTTTGATCAACACACTTTCAGAAGGAGAATTCACAAAAGTAAAGGACTTGGATTTTTCACATGAGATCTGATCAAAATTAGAAGCATTGTATATTGGAGACAAGTTTACTAAGCAGGAAAAGCTACAAAACTGGAAGACAAAGATGGAATCACTGAAGATGAGAGAAGATGAGAACATTAGGGAATATGGAAAAATAATTACTAAAGTGGTTACTGGTATTAGAAACTCAGGAGGTACTTATAGTGAGGAAGAATTGATTGCAAAGATACTTAGATCTTTGAAACATGCATATAGAACCAAAGTAAAATCTATAGAGGAAATTATACCTTTGACACTGAACTTTACCAGAGAGATGTTGATTAGAGAGTTAACTACATTTGAGGCCAAAAAATTGGAAGACACTTTACCTAAAGTTGAGTCAGCATTCAAGGTAACCGTGCACAAGAACAAAAAGACCTTATCTAGAAATGCAAGCACCACCAGTAATGATAGAAGAGAAGAACTTGGAGCCTGTGGAGATGAATGGGAACAAATACAGGAAGAAGAAAGAAAGCTAGATGAAGTATTGGCACTAATTTATAGAAGAGAAAAGAGAGGTAAGGGAAAGTTTGAAGGAAAATTACCTTTGAAATATTTTTCATGTAACAAGATTGGTCATTTTACATCTAGATGTCCTACAAGAGTTCTGAAGCACAAAACTATGTTTTTCAAGTCTAAGTATTCAAAAGAAAAGGAATGTTACTATGATAGTGATGGTATATTTGATGATGATGATGGTGACTATGATGAAATTGGATTTATTTCTATTAAGGATAATGAACCTATACATGAAGAAAAAGGCTTAGTATCCCAAGTTGAAAAGAAATCTGAAGGGGTTATAGAAAGTGGTTGTTCACACCATATGACTAGAGATAAAAACAAGTTTGTTAGTTTGAAAAGACATGATGGTGGTGTTGTCAGATTTGGTGACAATACTCCTAAGCTTATTATTGGAGTTGGGTCTATTTATTTTGATGGAAATACTAACACTGACAATGTATTACTTGTTGATGGACTTAAGCATAATTTTTTGAGTGTTGGACAATTAGTGGACAAGGGTTATCAATTGAAATTCATTGATTGTAAATTCTCTATCAGAAGTAAAGCAGGAGACTTGATCACATCTGGTACTAAATCCAGAGGTAATGTATTTGAATTGAACACATCTGAAGCTTCTTATTTTATTGCCAAGGTTGATGATAGTCGGTTATGGAACATAAGATTTTGTCATGTTAATTTTGATAACATTGTGAAGGCAAGTATGAAAAAAGCAGTAAGAGATCTACCTAATATTCTAAAGCCATCTAACACTATGTGTAGAGAGTGTGTTATGGGGAAGTAGACTAGAAGCAATTTCAAAAGTAAAGCTTATTTAGCAAAAGGGAAGTTGGATCTGGTACATACATATCTGTGTGGTCCCACACAAACAAGATCGTACTATGGTGAAAGGTAATTTATATTATTTGTTGATGACTTTTCTAGAATGATGTGGGTTACTTACTTAAGGGAGAAGTCTGAAGCATTTGACAAATTCAAGTTATTTAAAGCAAAAGTTGAGAATGAATCTGGTTTGGAGATAGAGTGTTTGAGATCAGATAGAGGAGGAGAGTTTACATCAGAGATATTTAATACATATTATGAAGAGAAAGGAATATACAAATAGACATCAGCCCCTAGAACTCCACAATAGAATAGGATAGAAGAGGGAAGAAATAGAACTATATTAGATGCTGCAAGGACTATGGTGTTGGAAGGAAATGTGTCACATGTCCACTGGAGAGAAGTAGTTGGGACTGCTATGTACACACTGAACGGAACTTAGATCAAAGAGATGATGAAATAGGAAAGTTTGATGCTAGAAGTGATGAAGGAATATTTCTTGGGTATTCCACTAAGAGTAAAGCATATAAATGTTTCAATCTGAGATTTAGAAATTTGATTGAAAGCGCCAATGTGAGAATAGATGAAAGTTTCATATTTAGGAAAGGATGTATGAATGTGGTTAGATTACAGAAACAAAAGAGGTTACTACTAAACCTGAAGAATATTTGATGATTGATAATGAGATTGAAGATTAACAGACTGAAGCCACTGAGACATTGAAGACACCAAGGTATGTTAAGAAGAACCATCTTGAAGATAAAATTATTGGAGATGCAAATAAAGGCATGATGACTAGATCTAGAGATAGAGATGAGACTTGTTTGATTTCTCAAGTTGAACCAAAGACTACTGATGAAGCATGTAGAGATGAATCTTGGACTAAATCTATGAAAGAAGAAATTGAATAGATAAACAAAAACAATACTTGGGAATTGGTTCCAAGACCTAAAAAAAAGAATGTGATTGGTACTAAATGGGTTTTCAGAAATAAGATGGATGAGGAAGGAACAATGGTAAGAAACAAAGAAAGACTGGTATGTAAAGGCCACTCATAACAAGAAGGCATAGAATATGAAGAAATATTTTCTCCTATTGCTAGATTGGAAGATGTGAGATTATTTACTGCTTATGTTGCACGTAAATACTTTAAGTTTTGTCATATGGATGTGAAGTCAATATTCTTGAATGGTGATCTAGAAGAAGTTTACATTGAGCAACCTGATGGTTTTCCTTTGATAGATGATGAAAACATGGCTTGTAGATTGAAGAAGGCACTATATGGACTGAAACAAGCACCAAGAGAATGGTATGCAAGACTGGAAAAATATCTACTTTGTCTTGGTTTTAGAACAGGTAATGCAGACAATAATTTATATTTGAGAACTAATGAAGATGGAATCTTGATTATAGAAGTTTTTGTTGATGATATTATTTTTGGAGTCAATGATAAGATGAGTAAGAAGTTTTCTAAAGAAATGGAAAATAAATTCAAGATGTCAATGATTGGTGAGATAAAAAAATTTCTTGGTTTGCAAATTAACCAGAGTAAGAATGGCATTTTTAATTCTCAAATCAAGTATCTTAAGGAAATGTTGAAAAAGTTTGGAATAAAAGATTGTAAACATGCTGGGACACCTATGGTGATTGGAAAGAAAATAACTAATAGTGATGAGACTCAAAGTGTTGTTCAGACTAAGTACAAATTGATGATTGGAGGTCTACAATATCTAACTCACACCAGACCAGATATTACCAATGCAGTTGGAATTGTGGTTAGATATTAGGTAGATCCTAAAGAGACACATTTTGCTGCTATGAAAAGAATTTTTAGATATCTGAAAGGGACAATAGAATATGGACTATGGTATGAAAAATAATAAGATTTTACTTTGCAGGCTTATACTGATGCTGATTGTGTAGGTAATATGGATGACATGAAGAGTACAAGTGGTGGTGCATTTTTCCTCGGAAAAATATTGGTTTCTTGGTTGAGCAAGAAGCAAAACTGTATTGCTCAATCTACTGCTGAGTTAGAGTATGTTTCTGCTACAATAAACTGTACACAAGTTGTTTGGATGAAACAAATGCTGAAAGACATTGGAATAATTTTCAAAGAACCAATGGTTATCCATTGTGATAACACTAGCACAATGAATATGTTGAAAAATCCTGTAATGTATTCAAAGACTAAGCATATTTCTATTAAGTAACATTTCTTCAGGAAGAAGGTAGCAGATAAAGAGATTAAACTAGAGTATATTATCACAAAGGAACAAATAACAGATATATTTACTAAAATTTTTCCAAAAGATGCTTTTGAATATCTTAGAGGCATGCTTGGGGTGGTGGCCCCTCCCAGTGGTAATTAAATGATGCAAATGTGCATCAGTCCAGTGGATCTCAGAGCCATATCATTCTCTAGACTTGATGTATGGATCTACTCCTTAGGGGGAGTGATCGTAGGAGAACACTATGGAGTAAATTTGGGTGATCTTGCACCTAGTTGATGGACATGAAGTTTTGAAAAAGATACACCTTACAGAATACTACAGATGAGTTATGACACCCTTTTCCATTGCTGCCAAAGGGGGAAGGAATCTATGTGAAAATCCCTACTATTTTGAGAAATTTGTGTTGAGGATATTGAGGAGATTGTATTTAGAGAGAGTACTTTTGGGTTGATACATATGGATTTTCCCATATGTTTCCATCAATGCCAAAGGTGGAGATTGTTCGATGATATCAGTTTTGGTTACTGATCATGTTGTTGATATTCATGTTGTCACTGATGTCAACATATATTTATGTGGAGAGGATAGACTGGTTACTTGACTGGAAGAAGTGTATAGACAATGTACAAATGATTCAGAATGATCGAATTTGTATTTATGTAGAAGGATGTGTGTTGACCTTATTCCTAAGGCCACTT
Organism: Thuja plicata; assembly: GCA_018584345.1. Taxonomy (NCBI): domain Eukaryota; kingdom Viridiplantae; phylum Streptophyta; class Pinopsida; order Cupressales; family Cupressaceae; genus Thuja; species Thuja plicata. Next base: position 1,598,959 of record MU225850.1, read on the forward strand.
GGCTTTATGTTGCATATTGTGGATGTTACAGTTGATTTGGTGAAGACTGGTTTCTAGACTGTAACTGTGATTCTGGACAGAGAAGGTCTCTGTGTTTCTGGTATATCTTTCTGGAGAATATATTTTAGATGATACAAGCTTACTAGTGGATAGATGACATATGTTAAAATAATGGGTTGAGTTCAATTGTGGTTTGGGTACTGATGACGTCAGTTGTGGCATGTATTCTGAAGGAGACCTATTTTTTGGCCGACTTCAAACATGTAGCGTGTAAAATAAATTGTGAGTGTGGAATGCAGATCTGGAAGCATAATTGATAGATTGTGAATAATGTTTACTTGTTATAGATACCATGTGTATCTTAGAAAGGGGTCAAATAATTATTTGTATATTGGAAATCCTTAATTGGCTGACCTAATTAATTATTTGTGTATTAGGAAAGCTTAACTGGCCGACTTAATGAATTATTGTAAGAGGGTATATATGAGTGATATTTTCTTTTGAAAAGATGTGACAGAGATTAAAAGAAAAAGGATGAAGAAGTGAAAGCTGTCAGGCTTGTTTGGCTGCTGGATGTAGAGAAAAGTTTATGAGAAGAGTAGTTCATTGGAACTGACCAAGCAAAGACATTTTCTATAAGACAGTTCACTGGATTGTGTATTTTCTTTATACACTTGTTCGGATTGTAAATTCTTGAGGGTGGCTTTAACCTTCTTTGGGCAGTGAGCCTACTAATTATTTTATCTCCTAATAGGGTCTGTCTCCTAATAGGGACTATGTATTGTAATGTTGTAACAAGCTCCTAACAGGGCTAAATCTTTTAACAGGGATACTATACTCTCAGTACATTATTTGTGGGTGTTAATTCCCACCGAGGTTTTACCTTTAACATGGTTTCCTTGACAAAAAATATTGTGTTATGGTGTTGGAATTTACTATGTTATCATTTACATTTGTAGATTTGGTTTATAAAGTTTAAATTTTAATAATCTATATCACAACTAATTCACCCCCTTCTCAGTTGTCTTGTGGACTGTTATTCCTAACAAGAGATTGTTGGCATTATGATGTATTTTGGTAGTAAAATTATGAATTAAAGTTTGTACGTTGATGGAAACTTATTAGTTCGATTATTTTTGGTGAGTATGTTGATGTTTTTGATCGACAAGATGAATAGGTTAAGAAAATATGCTAAGTGTTCTAAGCGATGAATAGGAAGATAGTAACTGGTAGTAACAGGAGTGTGTTTTGAGTTGCACTCAAGATGGTGAGCACATTCAGTGGTGTAATCAATGTTGATGCATCCCTATGGTATAAATAGTTAAGAAGTACTTTTGGATGATATTAGAATTGGGTACTACGTCTAATGTTGTTGGCATTCATGTTTTTTCACTGATGTCAACATATGTTTCTATGGAGAGAATAGACTGGCTATTACTATTGTATGATGACTGACAGAAGTGTACAGATACTGTACGGTTCAATCAGAACAAGAAAATTTGATGATGTGAAGAAGGATGTGTGATTACCTTATTCCTAAGGTTGCTTGGCTCAATATTGCATATTGGAGTTGTTACACATGTTTTAGTGAAGACTAGTTTCTGGACTGTGGTAGTGATGCTTGACAGATCAAGTCTCTATGTTTTGGGGATATCTTACAGGCGATGATGATTCAAGTTATGGAAGCTTAAAAGATAAAATAAGGCACATTGAGGAATGTTTTTTTATGGATTGCAATTTATGAGATCATTGGTGATGTCAGTTATGGTGTGTATTTTGGAGGAGAACTAGTTGGGGCTGACTTCAAATATGTAGCGTGTATTTTGGATTGTGAGTGTGGATTACAGATCTTGGATTATATCTGATGTATTGTAATTGATGTTTACTTATTTTAGGTACCATGTGTATCTTAGCAAGGGGTTAAATAATTATTTGTATATTGGGAAAGCTTAACTGGCCGACCTAATCAATTATTGTAATAAGGTATATATGAGAGATCTTTTCTTTTGAAAAATGTGATAGTGGTATGATGAGAAGGTAATTGAAAAGATAGAGAAGTGTGGAAGTTGTGAAGCTTGATTGGCTGCTAGATATAGAGAAGAGTGTTAGTATAACTGAGAGGGGGGTGAATCAGTGGCCTCAAAAATTTATCCTTCAAACTTGACCACCAATCTATAAACCTCAGATTATTATGTCCCTACAAGATGCATGCCATGAAATACTAATAATGATTAACTATTTGTCAGTTTTCTCTGTCAATCCTTATTCTTTCTTGATTACCGATAAGCAGTATAACTATTTACCGAAACTTAGTAAATAAGCAGAGTATACCGATCAATCCAGATTTAGCTATGTAAGATGCAAGATAGTAAAGAAATGAATCATACACACATAACACATGAAATTTTCACATGGAAACCCTGTTAAGGGAAAAACCACTGGGACCGGTACCCCAAATTTTCACTCTTCTAAAGTGAGTCCTGTTAGGAGACAACCCTGTTAAAGGTTACAAACACACTATTAAGTGCGACCTTGTTAGAGGATTTTATACATTGAGGTTTTCACTTAGTATCGGGCATCTATTTCTACCATCCTTGAATAGGCCTCCTTCTTAGACTGTCAATAGGTATTGGGAAAGTCCAGTTCTACTTTCATGAATCAACTTTTTTGGCACTCCTTGAGATGTACCTCAATATATAGAAGATTGTTAATTCTTGCTCGGTTAAGAGACTTGATGCTTCAATGGTTAAACTAAAACAATATGACCTATTCATATTACAACTTTGAATTGTATATTTTTAGATCTGTTTAAGTACATTACCTCTCTGACCAATGTATCAATTAATCCTTGTGCTCCATACTTTCTACTCTGTGATGTTGTGCTCACTGTTCGTCGATGTCTGCAAAATTCCTTAGCTCTTCCTTTAGCTTGTTTGATCAGGACTGCATGAAGTTGTTCTTCACCAATTTCTCTTTAGCATCCTCTTTTTATTCACTCCCCTTAATCCCATTTTTAAATGAATTAAGCTTGTCTCTTATATAGACATAATATTCATTATTTCTTGATTCTTGAATCTTGGCATGAAAAAAAATCCAGCCAATTAGATTTAAAGCATAACTCCTAATTTGTCTCATATATATATTCTTTCCAACTATACAAATCATCTTTAAATCAATCACTTATCTCTGGTTGAATAAAACAAAGTAGACAACTTGTTAAGTCTATTTTTTAGCTCTGCCAGCTAGATATTTTGTCATTTTCTGAACTTTCTGTTCCATCAGTCAATACTTCAGTTAGTCATCAGTGACAACTAACAGTTCCATCGGTGAGACTCCAGTTAGCTTTTTGATATCCATCCATCGGGCATCATTGGAATTTTACTCATTGGGCAACACTGTCTTTAGCTCATCGGGAAACCTTCTGAATTTGCTCGTCAGGCATCCTGTGGTCTTTCTTCATTGGGAAACACTATACTTCTGATCGTCGGGTATCACTATGACTATTCTTCTTTGCTCTAACCGTCGATGTGCACTCCATTGGTGTTTTTTGTCACTTAGTGAATACTTGACTTTTATGCATTGCTGAAAGCATAACCTTTGTTCCTTTTGGTTTTTTGAAGTCTTTGGCATTATGTACATGAACGTACAAATGATATCAAGTTGAAATCAATGACAATACAATACATTAACTGATTTAATGCCTTGCATTATCTTCATCTTAACATTGTCAAATATTCAATCAGTTACATGTCATCAATCTCTCCCTTTGGCATTGATGGCAACATACTATATTATCACACTATACTATTTCTAATACAATATGAAATACAATAGTTGAGATTCATCAAACTAGTAATCTTTTTGTTTTGATAACTGATAAATATCTGATCATCAGTAAGCTCTGTTTTACCTTAGATTTGATTTTTGTATCTCTCTTTCTTCTGATGTGTTGTGTTCTCTCCTTGTGTTAATTTCTCTCCCTTGATTGTTCTTCTCTTTTGATGTCTTTTTCTCTTGTCAGCAACTCTCCCTTTGTATAATTTTTCCATACAATTTCTCTCCCTAAGGATACAATCTCTCCCTATTGGAGTAATGTGATAGTGGATAATCTCTTTCCCTTTCCAGAAAGATATGATAATATGGATAATTTCTCTCCCTTTGACAACAATGCCAAACAAATATCTCACAAATATCTGACATACATGTCAAACACTCATTTCTCTCCTTCCATAATATATTCCTTGAATTTCCCTTATCCATCAGCAATATGCTCTGGTGCTCAATGAAGATATTTACCTGTCTGTATATAGGTGTAGCTTTGAATTTCATCTCTTCTCTTGCATTAGCATTACTGATATTCTAATAATATGTAGGCTGATGCAGCCTGCAGTCATTTTACTAACTGGTAGACAAGGGTTTGACCCCTAGTCTTTTTCTCAAGTACTCAAATGTATCCTTAGGTATTGGCTTGGTGAAGATATCAACTAATTGTTCATTGGATTGCACATACTCAAGTGTTACTTCATTTTCTTGAACTTGTTCTCTCAAATAATGATACTTGATAGCAATGTGTTTAGTCTTAGCATGCATGACTGGATTCTTGGAAATTTTTATTGCACTGGTGTTATCACAAAAGATAATCGTTGGTTCTAAGATCTTTATATGCATACCTTCCAGTAACTGTTTGATCCATGCAATATTTGAGCAATTTGTAGCAACAACAACATACTCTTCTTCTGTAGTAGACTAAGAGATGCATCCTTGCTTCTTGCTAATCCATGTGACAAGTCTGTCACCCATAAAGAATGCTCCTCCAGTTGTGCTCTTCCATTCATCAATATTTCTAGCCTAATCAGCATCAGTAAACACCTTAAGTTCAAATTTTCCTTCTCTTCTATACCATAATCCATATTCCTCAGTATTCTTCAGATATCTTAAAATTCTTTTCACAGCAGTCATATGTGATTCCCTGGGGTTAGCAGAAAATCTTGCAACTATTCCTACTACATGTGCAATATCTAGTCTAGTGTGTACAACATACATGAGTTTTTCAATCATTGATCTGTACAAAGTCTAATTTACCTCTGTTTTCTTGTCCTCCTTTGTCAACTTACATCCAGTAGCCATCGGTGTTCCAACTGGTTAGGAATCTTCCATATTGAATATTTTCAGGACCTCTTTAATGTATTTGGACTGTGTAATGAAAATACATTCACATTGTTGCATGATTTGTAGATCAAGAAAGAACTTGATCTCTCCAAACATAGACATCTCAAACTCTTTTCTCATCTCATTAGCAAATTATTTGCATAGCATATCATTGCCTCCAAATATGATGTCATCAACAAATATTTCAGCAATCAA
>MU225850.1:1604628-1627102 GCA_018584345.1 Thuja plicata
TGGGTGCAAAGGTCTCTCCATAGTCAATACCTTCCTCTTGTGCATACCCCTTGCATACTAGTCTTGCTTTGTTTCTTGTGACTTCTCCATTCTCATTCAGCTTATTCCTAAATATCCATTTTGTACCAATGACATTCTTATCATCTAGTCTTGGCACAAGTGACCATGTCTTGTTCTTCTCAATCTGCTCAATCTCATCATTTATAGCACTTATCCATTCTTCATTATCAAGTGCAGCATTGATAGATTTTGGCTCAAACTCACAAATTAAACAACTTGAGTTTAAAGACTTACTTTTTGTTCTTGTACCAACTTTCTTACCTCCTATGATCTGGATATTTGGATGGTTCCTTCTTACATATCTGGAAAGAACTGGTTCATCTCTTTTTCTATCATCTTGATCATCATTTTGTCCTTAATTCTCTTCTTCATCACCTTGCACATTATTTTGATCAATATCCTAATCATCAGTATTTGCAGCCTGACTGTCGGTTGCAACATTCTATTAATCTGGAATTAAGCACTGTTGCTTGGGCAGAGTGTTGGGTTCTTCATAGTATACAAACTTGTTGTAGTCCTCTAGTTCTTTTCTGCTTTCTAGCTCATTCTTTTCTACAAATTCATCTATCTTTACATTTGCACTTTCAAGAATTTTGTTAGAAGCCTTGATAAGACATTTATAAGCCTTGCTCTTGGTGGAATACCCTAGAAAGATACCTTCATCACTCTTGGCGTCAAGCTTTCCATTTGTATCATCCTTTAAGACATAACATTGACTACCAGAGATTTTGAAGTAACTTACATTGGGTGTTTTACCATACCATAGCTCATAGGGTGTCTTCTTTGTGTCGTTCAATTGTACTCTATTTAATGTGTAGACAACAGTACTGATAGCTTCCCTCCAAAAGATTTGGGTGATTCCTTTCTCTATCATCAGTGTTCTAGCACAATCAACTATTGATTTGTTCCTTCTTTCAGCAATCCCATTTTGATGTGGTGTCCTTGGTGCAGAAACCTGTCTTTTTATACCATGCTCATTACAAAAATTAGTGAATTCATCTGATATAAACTCTCCCCCTCTATCTGATCTCAAAATTTTTAGATCTTTACCACTTTTTTTCTCTACCATAGCCTTATACCATTTAAACATCTTGAATGCTTCAGATTTATCTTTTAGAAACATAACTGTCATCATTCTAGAGTAATCATCAACAAAGAGAATAAAATATCTATCTCCATAATAACTCTTTGTCCTCATTCGTCCATATAGATTAGTATGGACTAATTCTAGAATATCATCAGATGTATGGATTTTACTTTTGAAACTAGACTTTGTCATCTTACCTTTTTGACAATTTTTGCACATGATGTTTTCGGGCTTTGACATCGTCGGTAAACCTCTTACATTTCTTCTTCTGCTTATTTTCATCATGTTGTCAAAATTCACATGACACAATATTTTGTGCCACAACCATATGCCTTCATTTCTAGCCATTAAGCAAGTGGTGCTAGTATCATTCAGATAGAATAAGTTACCTTTATTTTGTTCACCGGTACCAATCAATCTTATTGATTCATTGAAGATCTTTGCCTTCTTATTCTCAAATTCTACTCTGTGACCTGAATTATTCAGCTGAGAAACACTCAATAGATTATAATTCAATCCTTTTACCCAATAAGAATTTTCACATTTAATTAGGTTATTCAACATTATAGTTCCTTTACCTTCAACTGGACAAGGTGTATCATTACCCATTCTTACTGTACCACCATTATAATACTCAAAAGTGTTAAACTTTTCTTTATCACCGGTCATGTGGTGAGTGTAGCCACTATCTATAATATAGATGTCATTCTTTCTAACCTTATATATGAGTGCAACAGATTCTACATACCTTTCATCTTCATCTGAATCATCTTTCACAACCACAAACACCATCTTAATGTATTCATCAGGTTTGGTGTCAGTATCTTCATCTTTGCAAGCAGCTAGGTAGCTAGCTTTCTTTCCTTTGTCCTTGTAGTCTCGGGTATCTTTTCTTTCTAATTGTCATTAACTTCTATAATCCTTGTTATCACCTCTGTCAGATTTCTTCTCAAAAGATCTGTCATTAACTCTATCATATTTTCTTCCTTTAGGAAAACTTGCAACAAAGTGTCCAATCTCTTTACATCTAAAGCATACAAGTGGTAACTTGCCTTTGTATTTACCTTTGCCTCTCTACATTCTTCTACCCATAAGTGCTTCTATTTCATCTAGATTTTCTTCTTCGCTTTCACTTTCACTATCTCTTCTAGATGTGTGTCTATGACTTGATTTGCTTATTCTCATAGAAGATTTAAATATAGACTCTAAGTTTGGTAAGACACTATTATCAAATTTATTCATCTCAAATGAAATCAGTCTACCAATTAAACTATCAAGAGTAACTTTATTGTTTGCTACTGCTCTCATTTCTTGAATGGAAGAAACTCTAATAGCATATACAAGTAGTAAGGTTCTTAAGATTTTACTTACCACTGTCTCCTCTTCAAGTGTATCTCCAACTCCTCATATACCATTGACTACTTATTTGATTATTGTGTTGTACTATGTGATTTTTTCTCCTTCTTTCATTCTGAGGTCATCAAACTTTCCTCTAAGGCTTTCTTCCTTGGCTCTCAGAACATTTGTATCACCTCCATGTACAAGCTTCAGTTTGTCCCACATCTTCTTTGCAGTTTTTCAATCTTTGACATCTTCAAATTCAACATCAGAGGTGAGGAAGAAATCTCTATGACCATGCACTTGTGCTCATGCTTCTCTCTCAATTGATCTACTATCAATACTCCTGTGGGAAACACATATTCATTATCTAGGAATTGAGTAACATCATTACCAATACCTCATAAGTGGATTCTTATTCTGCTTTACCATGAAGCAAATTTGTCTTTGTTCAACTTGGGCACATCTCGTCTATTCATCTTGTGATCTTGACTTAGGTCTTGAAACCTTCCTTTCTAAGCACACAAGTTTTGATACCAATTGTTATTAATAACTGCGACGGGGGCTGAATCAGTGGCCTCAAAAATTTATCCTTCAAACTTAACCACCAATATATAAACCTCCGATTATTATGTCCCTACAAGATGCATGCCATGAAATACTAATAATGATTAACTGTCTGTCAATTTTATCTGTCAATCCTTATTCTTTCTTGATTACTGATAAGCAGTATAACTATTTACCAAAACTCAGTAAATAAGAAGAGTATACTGATCAATCCAGAGTTAGCTATGTAAGATGCTAAACAGTAAAGAAATGAATCATACACACATAACACATGAATTTTTAACGTGGAAACCCTATTAAGGGAAAAAATACTAGAACTGGTACCCCAAATTTTCACTCTTCTGAAGTGAGCCCTGTTAGGAGCCAACCCTGTTAAAGGTTACAAACACACCATTAAGTGCAACCTTGTTAAAGGATTTTATACATAGCAATTTTTACTTAGTATCAGGAATCTATTGCTACCATCCTTGAATCAGCCTCCTTCTTAGACTGTCAATAGGTATCAGGCAAGTCCAATGCTACTTTCATGAATCAACCTTTTTGGCACTCCTTGAGGTGTACCTCAATATATAGAAGACTATTAATTCCGGCTCAGTTAAGAGACTTGATGCTTCAATGGTTAAACTAAAACACTATGACCTGTTCATATTGCAACTTTGAATTGTAGATTTTCAGATCTATTTAAGTACATTACCTCTCTGACCAATGTATCAATTAATCCTTGTGCTCCATACTTTCTGCTCTGTGATGTTGTGCTCACTATTTGTCGGTGTCTGCAGAATTCCTTAGCTCTTTCTTTAGCTTGTTTGATCAGGACTGCATGAAGTTGTTCTTCACCAGTTTCTCTTTAGCATCCTCTTTTTATTCACTCCCCTTAATCCCATTTTTAAATGAATTAAGCTTGTCTCTTATATAGACATAATATTCATTATTTCTTGATTCTTGATTCATGACATGAAAAATAATCCAGCCAATTATATTTAAAGCATAACTCCTAATTTGTCTCATAGATATCTTCTTACCAACTTTAAAAATCATCTTTAAATCAATCACTTATCTCTGGTTGAATAAAACAAAGTAGACAACCTGTTAAGTCTATTTTTAGCTCCGCCAGCTAGGTACTTTATCATTTTCTAAACTTTCTATTTTTTCGGTCAATACTTCAGTTAGTCATCGGTGACAACTGATAGTTCCATTGGTGAGACTCCAGTTAGCTTCATGATCTCTATCCATCAGGCATCATTGGAATTTTACTCATCAGGAAACACTGTCTTTAGCTTGTCGGGAAACCTTCTAACTTTGTTTGTTGGGCATCCTGTGGTTTTTCTTTGTCAGGAAACACTATACTTCTGGTTGTCAGATATCATTGTAACTATTCTTCTTTTCTTTGACCATTAATGTGTATTTTATCGGTGTTGTTTGTCACTTAGTGAATACTTGACTTTTATGCATTGCTGAAAGCATAACCTTTGTTCCTTTTAGTTTTTTGAAGTCTTTGGCATTATGTACATGATCGTACAGATGATATCAAGTTGACATCAATGACAATACAATACATTAACTGATTTAATGCCTTGCATTATCTTCAACTTAACATTGTGAAACATTCAATTAGTTACATGTCATCAAAGAGTTTGTGATTATAGTACTTCATTGGAACTGACCAATCAAAGAGAGTTTCTATTAGATAGTTCACTAGATTGTATATTTCTAATATACACTTGTTCAAATTGTAGATCCTTGAGGGTGGCTTTAACCTTCTTTAGGAAGTGTGCCTAAATAGTGAGCTCATTGTTACTCTTGACTCCTAACAGGGTTTATCCTTTAACAGGGACTATGTACTGTAATGTTGTGATAAGCTCCTAACAAGGCTAAATATTTTAACAGGGATACTTTACTCTCAGTACATCATTTATGGGTGCTAATTCCCACCAGGGTTTTACCTTTAATGGGGTTTTGTCGACAACAAAGGATTATGTTATTGTGTTGGCATTTATTATATTACCATTTGAATTGAAGTTTTGGTTTATAAAGTTTAATGTTTAATAATCTGTCTCACAACTGATTCACCCCACTCTCAGTTGTTCTTGTGGACTGTTATTCCTAACAATTGGTATCAGAGCTACTGGTCTTTAGAGATAAATATTAACAACTTGAGGTGATCCTAAAGATGACTTACTATAGGAAGGATTGTCCAAATTTTGATCCTGAAAACTTTGATAGTTGGAAGAACAAGATGAGAACACATGTTCTATATTTGGGAATCGACTACTAGATGATCACAAAAAAAAAGGAAAAGATAAAGACTGAGGATGAATTGGATAAAGCTACTGAAGATGAAAATATTTTATTTTCATGTAACATGGTCACAAGGAAGTCATTGATCAGTGCACTTTTTGAAGGTGAATTCACAAAAGTAAAAGAATTAGATTCTTCACATGAAATTTGGACAAGATTGGAAGCACTGTATGAAGGAGACAAGTTTACAAAATAGGCAAAGCTAAAAAACTGGAAGACAAAGATGGAATCATTGAAAATTAAAGATGATGAGAACATTAGAGCATATGCATAGAGAATTAATGAAGTGGTTACTGGCATCAAAAACTCTGGAGGTACTTAGAGTGAGGAAGAAGTGATTGTGAAGATTCTCAGATCTCTGACACCTCCATACAGAACTAAATTACAAGATATAGAGGAGATTATACCTTTGAGAGAAAAATTCAGTAGAGAGATGTTGATTGGAAAGCTAACTACTTTTGAGGACGCAGAACTGGGATATTCTCTACCTAAATTTGAGTCAGCATTCAAGGTGACTATACATAGAAACAAAAAGACCTTATTAGGAATTGTGAGCACCAGCAATAGTGACTTGAGAGAAGAACTTGGAGAATATGTTGATGAATGGGAATAGATATAGGAAGAAGAAAGAAATCTAGATGAAGTGGTAACCCTGATCACTAGAAGAGAAAAGAGAGGTAAGGGTAAATTTGAAGGCAATTTAGCTTTGAAATATTTTTCATGTAACAAGATAGGTCATTTTGCATATCGATGTCCTATAAGGGTTCCAAAACATAAACCTAAGTTTTACAAATCAAAGTATCCAAAAGACAAGGAATGTTACTATGCTAGTGAAGGCATTTTTTATGATGAATATATTGACTATGATGAGATTGGATTTATTTATATTAAGGATGATGAACCTATACATGAAGAAAAAGCCTTAGTATCTCATGTCAAAAAGAAATTTGAATGGGTTATAGATAGTGGTTGTTCACATCATATGACTAGAGATAAAAAAAATTGTGTTAGTCTGAAAAGATATGATGGTGGTGTTGTTAGATTTGGTGACAATACTCCTAAGCTTATCATTGGAGTTGGATCTATTTCTCTGGATGGAAAAACTAATACTGACAATGTACTGCTTGTTGATAGACTTAAGCATAATATGTTTAGTGTTGGATAACTAGTCGACAAAGGTTATCAATTGAAATTAATTGATGGGAAATGTTCTATCAAAAGTAAATTATGAGACTTGATCACATCTGCTACTAAATCTAGAGGTAATGTATTTGAATTGAACACATCTGAGGCTTCTTGTTTTATTGTGAAGGTTGATGACAGTGTGTTATGGCATAGAAGATTTTTTCATGTTAACTTTGATAATATTGTGAAGGAAAATATGACTAATGCAGTAAGAGATATACCTAAGATTGTAAAACCATCTAACACTATGTGTAGAGAGTGTATTATGGGAAAACTGACTAGAAGCAATTTTAAAAGAAAATATTATTCAGCAAAAGGGAAGTTGGGTCTGGTACATATAGATCTTTTTGGTCCTACAAGAGCAAGATCTTATTATGGTGAAAGGTACTTTATACTTTTTATTGATGACTTTTCTAGAATGATGTAGATTACATATTTAAGAGAAAAATATGAGGCATTTGACAAATTCAGGATATTCAAAGCAAAGTTGAGAATGAATCAGGTTTGAAGATAAAATGTTTGAGATCAAATAGAGGTGGTGAGTTTACTTCAGATTTACTTAATACCTACTGTGAAGAGCATGGAATATTTAGATAGAGATTTGCTCCTAGGACACCACAACATAATGGGATAGTAGAGTGAAGAAATAGAAAAATATTAGATGCTACCAAAAATATGCTACTGGAAGGCAATGCATCAAATTTTCATTGGAGAGAAGTTGTTGGTACTATTGTATACACCTTGAACATAATTCAAATCAGAGAAGGTACAAGTAAGACTCCTTATGAATTATGGTTTGATCATACTCGTACTATAAAATATTTCAAAATATCTGGAAGTAAATAGTATATCAAAAGAGATGATGAGATAGGGAAGTTTTATGCTAGAAGTGATGAAGGTATCTTCCTTGGTTATCCTACTAAGAGAAAAGCCTATAAATGTTTTAATCTAAGATTGAGGAAGTTTATTGAAAGCGCTAATGTGAGGATAGATGAAAAGCTTCAAATGCAGGAAAGAATGTATGACTGTGGTAAGATTGCAAAGATAAAAGAGGTCATTGCTGATCCTACGAAACCTTTGGAGATTGACGATGATATTGAAGATGAATCAATTGAGCTTACTGAAACTCCTAAGACTCTGAGGCATGTTAAGAAGAACCATCCTAAAAATCAAATCATTGGTAATGCAAGTAAAGGAATGATGAAAAGATCAAAAGTAAGAGATGAAATTTGTTTGATTTCTCAAGTTGAGCCAAAAACTACTGATGACACATGTAGAGATGAATATTGGACTAAAGATATGTAGGAAGAACTAGAATAGATAAATAAAAACAACACTTGGGAATTGGTTCCAAAACCTTAAAACAAAAATATGATAGGAACTAAATGGTTTTTAGAAAAAAAATGGTGAGGAAGGAACAGTGGTAAGAAATAAGGCTAGACTCGTTTATAAAGGCTACTCGCAATAAGAAGGCTTAAAATTTGAAGAAACATTTGCTCCTGTTGCTAGGTTGGAAGCTGTGAGATTATCTCTTGCTTATATGTACATAAAGACATTAAAATATATCAGATGGATATGAAATCTACATTCTTGAATGGAGATTTGGAAAAAGAAGTATACATAGAGAAACCTAATGGTTTTCCTTTAATAGAAGATGAAGACATGGTTTGTAAGTTGAAGAAAGAATTATATGGACTAAAACAAGCACCGAGAACATGGTATGCAAGACTAGAAAGGTATCTACTTCATCTTGGTTTCAGAAAAGGTAATGCATACATTAATTTATATTTAAGAACTGGTGAAGATTGAATCCTAATCATAGAAGTTTTTGTTGACGATATCATTTTTGGAGGTAATTGTAAAATGAGTAAAAAGTTTTCTAAAGAAATGGAAAATGTATTTGAAATGTCAATGATTGATGAGATGAAATTTTTTATTGGTTTGCAAATTAATCAGAATAAGAATGGTATTTTTATATCTCAGACTAAGTACCTTAAGGAAATGTTGAAGAAGTTTGGAATGGAAGATTGTAAACCTGTTGGGACACCCATGGTGACTAGTTATAAAATTACTAGTAATGATGAAACTTAGAGAGTTGTTCAAACAAAGTACAGATCAATGATTGGAGGTCTATAATATCTAACTCACACTAGACTAGATATTTCCAATGCAGTTGGAATTGTGGAAAGATATCAAGAAGATCCTAAAGAGACACACCTTGCTTCTGTGAAAAGAATTTTCAAATACTTGAAAGGAACAATAGAGTATGGATTATAGTATGAAAATTCGATGACTTTATTTTACATTCTTATACTGATCCTTATTGGGCAGGTAGTGTGGATGATAGAAAGAGTACAAGTAGTGGAGCGTTTTTGCTTGGAAAAAGGTTGGTTTCATGGTTAAGTAAAAATAAATACTGTATTGCTCAGTCTCCTGTTGAATCTGAGTATGTTGATGCTGTTATAAATTATACACAAGTTGTTTGGATGAAATAAATTTTGAAGAAAATTGGAATACTTTTTGAAGAGCTAGTGGTTATCCATTGTGATAACACTAGCACAATGAATATGTTGAAGAATCAAGTAATGCATTCAAAGACTAAAAATATTTCTATTAAGTATCATTTCTTGAGAGACAAGGTAGCAGAGAAAGAGATTAGACTAGAGTATGTTAGCACAAAGGAATAGATAGCAGATATATTTACAAAAACTTTACTAAAAGATTCTTTTGAGTATCCTAGAAGCATGCTTGGGGTGAGAGCCCCTCCTTGTGGTAATTAGTTGATGCAGGTATGCATCATTCCAATGGATTTTAGAGCTATATCATTTTATGGACTTGATGTATGGATCTACCCCTCAAGAGGAGTGATCCCAGGAACACTATAGAGAACATTTGGGTGATTTTTTACCTAGCTGCTGGACATGAATATTTAAAAAAGATACACCTTGTAGAAGATTAAAGAAGATTTATGGCACCTTTTTCCATTTTTGTCAAAGGGGGAGAGATTCTATGTGAAAATCCCTACTTATTTAGGGATAATTATGTTGAGGATATTGAGAGTATTGTATTGAGAGAGAGAGAGAGAGTACTTTTGGGTTGATGGATTTTACTATATGTTGCCATCAATGCCAAAGGGGAGATTGTTGGATGATATTAGAATTGGGTAATACTGATGTTGTTGGCATTTATGCTTTGTCACTAGTGTCAACATATGTTTCTGTGGAGAGAATATACTAGTTATTACTATTGTATAATGACTAACAGAAGTGTACGGATACTATACAGTTGAATTAGAATGAGAAAAGATTATGATAAGAAGAAGGATGTGTGATGACCTTATTCCTAAGGTCACTTGGCTTAATATTGTGTATTGGAGTTTTTACAGATTTTTAGTGAAGACTGGTTTCTGGACTGTGATAGTGATGCTTGACAGAGAAAGTCTCTATTTTTTGGAGATATGTTACAGGTGATGATTATTCAAGTTATGCGAGCTTAAGAGATGAAAAAAGGAATATTGAGGAATGTTTTTTATGGATCGCAAGTCATGATATTGTTGGTAATGTCATCGATGGCGTATATTCTATGGGAGACCTAGTTGGGGCTGACTTCAAAGATGTAGTGTGCATTGTGGATTGCGAGCATGGATTGAGGATCTTGGATTATATCTGATATATTGTAATTGATGTTTACTTGTTTTAGGTACCATGTGTATCTTAGCAAGAGGTTAAATAATTATTTGTATATTGGAAAAGTTTAATTGGACGACCTTATCAATTATTGTAATAGGGTATATATGACAGATATTTTGAAAATATGCGATAGTGGTATGATGAGAAGGTAATTGAAAAGACACAGAAGTGTGGAAGTTGTGAAGCTTGATTGGTTTTTGGATGTGATTTTTTATTATAGTACTTCATTGGAACTGACCAAGAAAAGACAGTTGCTATCAGATAGTTCATTGGATTGTATATTTTTGATATGCACTTGTTTAGATAATAAATCCTTGAGGGTGGCTTTAACCTTCTTTAGGCAGTGTGCCTAGGTAGTGAGCCCATTGTTACTCTTAACTCCTAACAGGGTTTGTCCTTTAAAAAGGAATATGTACTCTAATGTTGTAATAAGCTCCTAACAGGTCTAAATATTTAACATGGATACTATTGTAGACGTCTAAAATTGTCCTTATATTAATTTAATTAATATTCCCATAACATTATAGTTAATTTTAATTAATTATATTTGTTATATTCTTCTATCTATTTAATTAAATATGCTTCACTTTCCTTAGTATTTGAATTTAATTTAAATACTACCCCCTTTATGTATTAAATCTTATTTAAATACATCATCCCTCATTAATCCCTTTAAATAAATTTTTAATTTATTTATTCCTTCACATGACTTCAATTCTACTAAACCAAATTAATATAATTTTTTAATTTTAGATTAAGCTAATTTGAACCTAGATCCTACCCTACCTCACATCACTCTCACCAAATAAACCTATTCACTAATTAAGTAAAGTTAATTAGGCTAATTTATTGATTCCTACACCAATTAGTCCTAATTATTTGCTCGCACATGTGTGAGCAAATTTCCAAAAATCTACTTTTCCAAATAATCCTTAGTTGGTGCCAACAAGGTTTCTTACACCCATGATGACACCTTCTTACACTTTCTAAAAGTGTTCTATTAGCCCAAAACTCTTACACCCTCTTACACCTCTTACAAGATCCTTCACATGTGTTTTTTAAGTACACTTTGACCCATCACATCCAAAGTTGCTCACACATGTGTGAGTAAAATGGGCCTCTTGCATGGCTTATGTGTCCCTTATGTGGCACCTATGTGGATGCCACATGAGCTCCACCTCATCCAAGCCCTCTCTCCTCCAAAAAATCTATAAATAGAGGCCATTGTCAAGAGAAAATCATCTCCTTTTTATGCATTGTTATCATGCTAAAATAGTTCTAGAATTGAATTAGTTTATGTGTTAAAATATTAGTTCTTAGTTCATTTCATAGTTGAATCTAGAAATCATATGTTAGGATAATGGAAAATGAATTTATTTTTATCATATCATGCATATCATCCTAGCTTAGTTGTTTACTTTTCATTTCAATCATATGATGAATAGCTTGAGATAAGTTCTTCATACTTGTTCTTGAGTTCTTCATACTTGTTCTTGAGTTCTTCATCCATCCATTAGTTTGCATTCTAATTTCATCCACCAAGAAATCAAGTGGGATTAATATATTTTGTTGGGAGAGCACACCCACAAACCTTCTCTAAGAGAAAATAAACAAGGCATTGGGTGCCCTTGTTCAGCTCATCAGAGGTTGTGATGGGGTCCATTGTTATTTTTATAGTATGCCTTTAGATATGTTCTTGACTTCTTCATCCATCCATTAGTTTTCATTCTAGTTTCATCCACCAAGAAATCTAGTGGGATTAATATATTGTGTTGGGAGAGCACACCCACAAACCTTCTCTAAGAGAAAATCAACAAGGCATTGGGTGCCCTTGTTCAGCTCATCAAAGGTTGTGATGGAGTCCATTGTTGTTTTTATAGTATGCTTTTAGACATGTTAGTATAGTTAAATGATTTATATCTCTAACATTTGCATGTTTGAGTGTGCTCCCAATAGGTAGGATTTCAACACATACAACCATCACCATTACCCCTCTCTAAAGATAAAGTGCTTAAGCACTGCAAATTAACTATTTTTGAACATTGGGCTTCCCTATCAGATGAACACATGGAATATAATGTCCTTGATTGGCTCTATAGTGATGAAGAAGAACGGCCTATAATTTTCCCCAAAGGAAAGTATCCTAAGGTTACTCCCATTGTTGAAAGCATGGGATATCATGGTACTGGCCTTGGAGATAATGAAACAGGTAAGAAGAAGATCATAACAGCCAATGGCTATCCTAAAGGACATGGATTGGGTTCTGTAGAGACCAAGAATAACTTCGCTAAGGATTATTGTCTAGCTACCTTAGAGTCAAAAAATGAGGAAGAGTTCTTCAAAATTCCTTTCCACTATATTGAAGATGACCTAAACGAAAATCACCATGTCTTCACTATCACCCAAGATGACCTTTCATCCCCTTGTCTACCCCTCACAAACCCTAAATTAATTGATTGGGATTAACAAGACTCACCACCAGCTTTGGATGTTTGTGATTCGGATGAGGCAGTTTTAGCCCTCTTTGGACTTAAGAATCTCCAAGAGTATGAACATCAGATCCACTATAGTGAAGAAGAATACTTTGGTAGCCAAGTCAACTCTCTCAGTCACAAAAATGAAAAATAAAATAAAAATAAAAAAATGAAAATACATCCTCTGGAGAAAACCTCTCGCAGGCACCTTTGGATGAAGAAAAAGATAAAATAAAGGATGCTTCCTCTAGTGAAAACCTTTCTGAGGAAATAGAGGAGGGAGAGGCTGAATTTTTTTTTATATCTTCAGAACCAGAAGTGTCCTCTATGATCATCGAAGATACTATTCCAATCAACCTAGGCACAGAAGAAAATCCACACATCACCTACATTGCAGTTTCTCTCAGTGATCAGGAAAAGAAAGACATGATAGCATTCTTGCATAAGCACAAAATAATCTTTTCCTGGACTTAAAAATACATGCCCAGGATAGATACAAATCTTTTCATGCATCATCTTGTTGTAGATCCAAGTGTAAAACCTGTTAAGCAGAAACTTTGCAAGATGCATCCGCAAGTCGCATTCGTAGTCAAAGTAGAACTTCAAACGATGTTGGATGCTGAAGTAATCAGACCAATTGATTATCCTAAATGGGTTTCTAATATTTTACCAGTAGGTAAGCCTACTGGGGGAATTCACATCTACACTAATTTCAAAGATCTAAACCATGCATGTCCCAAGGATGATTTTCCACTCCCAAATATTGAAATTATAGTGGATTTGACGACAGGACATGAAATGTTGTCACTTATGGATGGCTTCTCCGGTTACAATCAGATCAGGATAGCACCAGAAGACCAGCACAAAACTACATTCATGATTCCTTGGGGCACCTTATGTTATCAAGTGATGCCTTTTGGCCTTAAAAATGTCAGAACTACTTATCAGTGCGCCATGACTACCATCTTTCATGACCTTTTGCATGTCATCATGGAAGATTATGTGGATGATCTTTTAGGAAAATCCAAAACAAGGGAATCCCATATTCCTATTCTTACTACAATCTTTGAGCGATTGGAGAAATATAAGCTTAGGTTGAATCCTAAGAAGTGTGTTTTTGGAGTACAATCTGGTAAACTATTGGGATACATTGTGTCACAGCATGGAATAGAAGTTGATCCAAAGAAAGTAAAAGCAATCCTAGAGATGCCACCACCCAAAACATTAAAGTACTTATGCATTTTACAAGGAAAACTACAATCAATCAAAATATTCATGTCACAACTGGCTGCTAAGGTGCATCCGTTCTCTCATCTTCTGTGTAAGAATATCAAGTTTTAGTGGGATTGCTTATGTCAAAATGCATTCAAGAAACTGAAAGGCTATCTAGCTAATCCACCCATGTTGGTACCACCTGTTGTTGTTTTTCCTCTAATTTTATACATATCTACTATGGAGGTCACGTTGGGAGCCCTCCTGGCACAATTAGATGATACCGGCAAAGAGCGAGCAATTTACTATCTCAGCAGGACTCTTATTGGCTATGAGTTGAATTATTCCCTAATTCAAAAGGCATGTTTGGCTATTGTTTTCTGTACACAAAAACTATGACATTATATGCTTAATCATAAGATTCGTCTTGTTGCCAAAATTGACCCCCTCAAATATCTCCTAGCACGTGTTGCTCTTACTAGTCGTACAACAAAATGGGTCATGATTCTTTGTGAGTTTGACATTGTTTATGTGGACCACAAAGCTATCAAAGGAAAAGTAATTGCAGATTAGTTAGCTGAAGCACATGTTGATGATAAATATCCTTTGATCACAAATTTTTGAGATGAATTAGTCCTTAATCTTGCCTCGAGTCCACCATGGAAGCTTTATTTTGATGGATCCTTCACTCAGAAAGGATCGGGGGCAGGAATCTTTTTTGTTACACCAAAAGGGGATCTCATCCCTAAATCTTACAAATTATAGTTTCCTTGTACCAACAAAATTGCAGAATATGAAGCCCTTATACTTGGACTTTGATAGGCCATACAATGGAAGATTCTCACTTTATTGGTGCTTGGTGATTCACAGTTGGTTATCAAACAAGTTATGGATGAATATCAAACAAAGGATGACAATTTGTGTCCCTACTGCCATACAGTCGAAGACCTCAAAACACATTTCACTGAGCTAATGTTCCAACAGATCCCTCACACAAACAACAAAGCAACATATGCCATGGTAACAATTGGGTCCTTGATCACTATGCTCAAACACAGCGCATGGTGTGAGTTTCTTATTGAGAATCTTACGGTCCCTGCCTATGACAAACTGAATTTCAAAATGGTGTGTTGAATTGCTGATCCCAATTCCCCATGGTACCAAGAAGTATATTCCTACCTTCGTGATGGACATACCCCACTTACTTTAACCCCACACCAACGTAAAACCTTCATTCGCCGCACTTCCTGATACACAATCCTTGCTGATACCCTTTTTCAAAATTATTTTGATGGAACTCTTTTAAGGTGTCTGAATTTTGATGAAGCACAAATGTCCTTGGAGGAGGTACATCAAGGAATCTATGGGGCTCACTCTAATGGACTTTCTTTGGCCAAGAAGTTGTTACCCACTGGATATTACTGGCCTACTATGGAGCAAGATGCCTACAACTATGTGAAGAAATGTGTACCTTGTTAGTAGCATGGCGATTTGATACATGCTCCCTCCCAATCCCTCCATCCCACCATCACCCCTTGGCCTTTTTCTTGCCGGGGTCTCGACCTCATTGGCCAAATTTTTCCTAATTCTTCCAATGGCCATAAATACATCCTAGCTTCTATAGAGTACTTTACCAAGTGGGTCGAAGTTGTTCCTCTCACCTACACTACTGGAAAATAGATTTTGAAGTTTAGTTTGAACTATCTTATCTGTCGCTATGGAATTCCTCAGGACATTGTTATGGATAATGGAGGACCTTTTAAGAACAAGGATGTCATAGATCTATGTAGGAAATTCAGCATTACCCACCATACCTCTTTCAAGTACTTTCTGCAAAGCAATGGTCAAGCTGAGGCTATAAATAAAACCATCCTCAAAATTCTCAAGAAAATGGTCGATGAAGCTGGCCGCGATTGGCACCTTTGCCTCAACCCTACCCTTTGGGCTTACCACACCTCCATTTGAACCCCCACAGGAGCCACTACCTTTGCCCTCATTTACGGTACTGAGGCTATTGTACCCATTGAAATTGAGCTCCCTTCCCTCAAAATTTTTCTCAAGAATCTGTTGTCCAAAGAAGAATATAGAGTTGCCCACTTGCAAGAGCTAGAAATCCTCAATGTGAGATGCCTGAATGCCCTAGACCACCTCCACATGTATCAAAATTGCCTTCACCTTTATTTCAACAAAAGGATCAAGGCTTGTTAGTTTGAGGTTGGTGATCTTGCCCTGCAACACAATATGAAGAACCTCTAGAACCGTGAAAAGAAAGGAAAGTTTGAGCCTAATTGGTTGGGTCCCTTCATTGTCATAGCAAAATATGGTTCTGGTTATCAAATTGCATCACTAGAGGGAGATCCACTCCCTAATCTTGTAAATATTGTACATCTCAAGCGCTTCTATGCTTGATCCGTCAGTAGTCCATTGTACAACAGAAATATTCAAAAATCCAAAAAAATCAGAAAAGTAGAAAATCCAAAAACATTCAAAAAAGCAGTTATAAAAGAAAAAAAATCAAAAAATCAAAAAGCATAAAAAATACAAAAGCTTGAAAAGAATATCAAAAAGAAAAAGAGAAAGAGAAATA
Source organism: Thuja plicata (assembly GCA_018584345.1). Classification (NCBI taxonomy): domain Eukaryota; kingdom Viridiplantae; phylum Streptophyta; class Pinopsida; order Cupressales; family Cupressaceae; genus Thuja; species Thuja plicata. The sequence goes on from MU225850.1 coordinate 1,621,126, forward strand.
AATCCGTCCATTTGTGAAAACCACTTTGGTGGTGCAATGGATAAATACCATGGTGAAAACCTATTTCAGGCACCATGCGTAGTCAGATCCACCATCTGTTCCCACATTTTTTCCAAGCAGCCTACATCGCCTTCCATAATAAAAGTCACTACCCATATCTGTGCAGGTAGTTCCTTGACCATTTTTCCACCTCCGTAATAAAAATTCCTGCATGACTGAGCTTACCATATCAACATTGAGCTTTGTTCTAGACACAGTGATCACAAACATTTCCAACAAATTAGCAGATAAATTGCCTTTCCTAATGATAATTCTCTTCACAAGCAATTACCAGTGAATTCCTATTTTTATCAATCAAATCTTTGGCCCATCAAGATGCATCCTTCCGGTGTCAGCTGTTCTATCAATCCTCACATCAAAATTGTTCATGACAAGAACTTTTGGACTGAATGACCACTTGGTCAGGATGCCTTTTTGTTGATTTTATCTTGTGTTTTACTATGTCCTTATCGTGATAGCCTCGATCTTTTATATCTTGGTTCTTTATGGTGAGTATATGGTGAAATACATGTCATTTGTGGTATGATCTTCTTGTCATAGTTTGTTAGTGCAGTTATGTTTTGATATTTGGTTATGACTGTGTATGCCTCACTTGGGGTAGGATTCATGCATCTCAAATCTCTCAAAAGATATGGATGTATTGTGTCTTCTCATGAGTAACATTTCATAGACCTCATCATATCTAATATCTCTCATTCTTGTTCCTAACAACCTATTTTCCTAAGAGTCTAGTCCACACAAAGGAACCATGTCACTTGTGTTTTCTAGCACATGGTGCATAACTCCTATTGCAAAATCAAAATAGGGTGTGCTCTCCAACATTAACATGGTATCAATCCCACTATCATCATATAGTTAGTCTTTGCATTGTAGTTAGGTCATATTGCACTTTGATTTTGCTCTTGGCAAAGGTTTCTATTTATTCACCCTATCTAGTCACCTACGTGATTTTATCAGACCTATTTGATACACACAAAAATAGTGTCCTCATGTGTCTCATCCTACATTCATTCATTAGGTTACTTTTATTCATTCAATTCATTCATTAATCATTAATCATTACAGTTATATTGCTCATTACTCATTAAGGTTACCTTAGTTACTTCGTTCATTAATCATTACTCATTAAGGTTACATTTAGTTACTTCATTCATTATTGCATTTAGTTCCATTACATGTTTTAGTTGCATCATTACTTCATTTTAATCATTATTCATTACCATTGCATATAGTTACATTTCATTCATTTAGTTACATTTGTTAAGTCCTTAACATTTTTTAGGATCCATTCATTTTAGATTCATTTCACAAATCATATATGCATTTACATTTATTCATCATCACATTACATCAATACATGACAAAATATATCCATCTATAAGCATAAACACATCTAACATCTATATATATCTGCATCTCATCCCTGCATCACAAATACGTCAGCATATTCATATACATTCATCTCATCCTGCATATTCATCATAAACATCATATAACATCTATAATATAACATTATGCATCCATACATCCTACATAAACATCACATCATATAGCATCATAAATAAAGTCCATAAGGTCCAAATAGTCCACAAAGTCCATGTACATATCTCCAAAATGTCAATATCATACATCATGTGTCACATAAATCATACATAATGTGTCAAAAATGTGTATCAACAGATGGTCTGAGATGAATCATGGTGTTGGTCGTGATGATCCTGCACCACTGCTGGGACGTGGTGGTAATCCCACCGATCCCTGAGAGCCTCATCTTGTGCTCTCTATCTGCGCTCTCTCTAAGTACACAAGCTACTATGCCTCCTCTAGCACTACACCATAGTAGAGCCCCATATAGTATGCGGCCCCTCATCCTCTGCGCCCAGCCTCTCTTTATGCTGCCATGGAATCTGCCATCATCTGCCCTACACCTACAACCCTGCCTGCCAAACAAGCTATATCTTAGCCCTGTAATCCTCTGCAAATATCCATGCTAGGTCTCTCTCTGTGGTTAGAGTTGCTATATGTACTGACATTGCTACCAGCTCCTCATCAAGATCACCATGCTCCTCAATAATGGAAAACTTTCCATTGTCCACCCGAGCCTGTAAAATGTGTAGTGCTCTCTGTGCACTATCCCCCCGAGCAGTCTCTGCTACTAGCTCCCCCTATACCCTAGCCAGCTCCATCTGTAAACTACTCATTATGGCCTATGTTGTAGCTAGTAAACTCTGAAGCCTCTGAATCTCTTCTTGCACACTCACCTTAGTTTCCTGAGCTGTCGCTAGCAAGCCTTGTACTCTGCCCAGCTTAGACTGCAGAATATATGACTCTGCTATGACTGTATCATGTGTATCCTAGGATACGTAGCCCACTAGTGGTACCTACCCCAGTGGCCCCTGTGGCCCTTGTCCCTATCTTGGTGGCCCTTGTTGCCCCTATACCTATCTCGATGGCCCTTGTGGATCCTGTCCCTACACCTGAGCCCCTGGCACTATGGGAGGCTACCCCCTTCTGGGTATCTCCACATGTCCTTGCCACCTCGGTACTGCAACCCTAGGCCAGACTATCCTCCCTCTGGCCCCTCCTCTACCTCCCCCTCCTTGTCATCATCATCTCTGTCCTGGCCCTCCCCATCTCCTCTGACACCTAGCTACTCATCCTCTTGTACGATCCCTGGGACCGTCAATCTAATCTGTCTATGAGCAGCCCACCACTGAGCATATGTTGGCACTACACTTGCATCTTGTAAAGACTCTCATGCTCAGACCCATGGGACCTTGATCATCCCCATAAATGATGGTCATGCTATGCGGGGATTAACCACCATCCCCTAGATACTCACCACCTCTTAGGTCACCAATGGATGTGGGAACCCATCTGGAATGATCTCCTATATCTGCCTCATCTATCTCTGTACCCTGGTCAGCATGTATCTAGAGATCATATATGCCATCCTCCCAACTAGCCAGCAGTCAGTCTGAATAAACCTCATATAATATGAGTCATAAAACTCATCCTCTATGTATCCATCCTATTGTGGGCTTTCATGACCCTAGGCCTCGCACCCCGCATAAGGTGCCCATTGTATCTCCCCCATCTCATCCAATCACCGTCACCAATATTTGACTGAATCTATGGCATCATAGCTAATAGGTGGCCTATACCTACATATGAACAGCTCATAAGCCCTCAATTCTCAGGGTGTCTAATCATTTGTATGACTGCAATATGCTCCCATGCCCATACCAGAATAAGCATGCACCTAGGACCTAGTGCCCTACCCCTACGGTAAGCGCACATATGTAGATCATAATATAGCTGACTAAGAATGGTGTAACTCTAGTAGTACTGGTCTCCATCCTCAACCATGCTACAAAGAACCCATGCCCAACCCATAGGGAATCCCTTGCCTGCATGATCAGGCATCAGTCATCCCCCTATCAATCCAGCTAAGTATAGGGCCACCCGGCACAACCATGGCTCCATCTCCATCACCCCCTTCCAGAACATCCACTGGCATGTGGTAGGTAGATCTGTATATCTCTAACCAAATGCCACCTCCATATATGGCTTTGACCCCTTGACGCAGTACTCGGGTATCAACCCCAGAATCGGCACTCTATAAATCCTCCACACATCGTGAAGGGTGATTGTCGCTTCCCCTATCGGGAAGTGAAAGCTTGACATGGTACTATGCCACCTCTCGATCAGAGTAGACATGAGTACATTATGTGCTCACAAATGAGGCCAATGTCATACATGCTCAAGCCCACATAATGTCACAATCCCCCACTTAGCTGTTGTCAACTGCTGCTCCAGCTCCATAGTCATTGGGTAGTACTCCCTTGCCCAGAAAGTGGTGGTCTCCTCCTACATCTAGCAAGCAAATGTCAAAAATTAGATAGCATTCTAGGGCATCAAAAAATGTCCTAGGCCTGTTCGGGGCATCAAAAAATGCTCCCAGACCCTTGTCTTCCCTCTTCTTCCTCTCTTTTCTTCCATTTTTGGGTCAATCTATGCAGACAGTGGTTGACCCTCGTAGACGGTGAACTTTTGCAATCACGAGTCTATGAAGCTGACAGATCTTCACAGACGCAAGTATGCGGAGACGGTGGTTTCTGCTATTGCATTTTTTTCCATGTAGACAATAGAGTCTTAACTCCACCGTCTCTGTTGTGCATATTCTCTCTTCCCCTGCACTTGCAGATGGAGATCGGTCGATCTCCGTCTACATAGATGTCGATCACAGATCGGTCATCTACAAGGATGGTGGTCTATCGATCGCCATCTGCACAGACAGTGGTCAAGCGACTGTCCTCTGCACTGCGTGCCAACTTTTAGATGTATTAATGATGCCCTAATGACCTATGAAAGCATTAAATGCATAATTGACTAAGAGGTGGTTGACTACTCACCGATGGTCCCGCATTTGCTGGTCGCTAGTGCACCCGGATGCACTCTCCAAGCTATGCTCGCTCTCACTGTGCTGCCATTGCTCTCTTCTTCTACTCTCTTTTTGCTCTTTGTGGATGAAAATGACTTGTCTATGGGCCCTAGTGGACTATTTATAGCCCCTTGAGACCCATTTTTTCCATCCTCCTACCCGTTCCCCATTCTGGTCCCTATTTTTCCTCCATTTTCCTTGGACACGCCATGCAGTTGGTCTGCTTTCCTTGTTTTCCTACCTTTTTCGAGAAAATTTTATTAAAAAATTGTATTTTTGCCTATTATTTTTTTGAGGGTGCACACTTCTCCGCTCTCGCTGCCGTAGGTTTTTCTGACCTCTCTGGGGCATCTTATTTTCTTTTCTTTGATGCAACGCCACTTTCGATGCTGCATCAAAGAGGGGCAAAATGTAGACATCTAAAATCGTCCTTATATTAATTTAATTAATATTCCCATAACATTATAGTTAATATTAATTAATTATATTTGTTATGTTCTTCTATCTATTTAATTAAATTTATTTAATTAAATATACTTCACTTTCCTTAGTATTTGAATTTAATTTAAATACTACCCCCTTTGATGTTTAAATCTTATTTAAATACATCATCCCTCATTAATCCCTTTAAATAAATTTTTAATTTATTTATTCCTCCACATGACTTCAATTCTACTAAACCAAATTAATCTAAATTGTTAAATTTATACTAAGCTAATTTGAACCTAGATCCTACCCTACCTCACATCACTTTCACCAAATAAACCTATTCACTAATTAACTAAAGTTAATTAGGCTAATTTATTGATTTCTACATCAATTAGTCCTAATTATTTGTTCACACATGTGTGAGCAAATTTCTAAAAATCTACTTTTCTAAATAATCCTTATTTGGTGCCAACAAGGTTTCTTACACCCATGATGACACCTTCTTACACTTTCTAAAAGTGTTCTATTGGCCCAAAACTCTTACACCCTCTTACACCTCTTACAAGATCCTTCACATGTGTACTTTAAGTACACTTTGACCCATCACATCCAAAGTTGCTCACACATGTGTGAGCAAAGTGGGCCTCTTGCATGGCTTATGTGTCCCTCATGTGGAACCTATTTGGATGCCACATGAGCTCCACCTCATCCAATCCCTCTCTCTCCTCTAAAAAATCTATAAATAAAGGTCATTGTCAAGAGCAAATAATCTCCTTTTTATGCATTATTATCATGCTAAAATAGTTCTGGAATTGCATTAGTTTATGTGTTAAAATCTTAGTTCTTAGTTCATTTCATAGTTGAATTTAGAAATCATATGTTAGGATAATGGAAAATGAATTTAATTTTATCATATCATGCATATCATCCTAGCTTAGTTGTTTACTTTTCATTTCAATCATATGATGAATAGCTTGAGACAAGTTCTTCATACTTGTTCTTGAGTTCTTCATCCATCCATTAGTTTGCATTCTAGTTTCATCC
>MU225850.1:1643910-1689559 GCA_018584345.1 Thuja plicata
AAAGAACGCAAGATAGACAACAAAATGAGACAACACAAAAACAAACAAAACCAGAAAGAAGGAAAGCCAAGCAGGAGGAAAGGCACCAACCTAAAAATGAAGAAAGGCAAGGAAAGGAAACCACCATGAAAGATCTGCAACAACTTCAACCGCCAAACGATCACAAATTTCCACCAATAACCACCCACAATTGTTGAGGAATGCTCAGGATGATTAGAACTAGATTATCGCTAAATCATTGCAAATCGCTTTGATTTCTCAAGTGTTTAATCACGGTAAATGTGAAAATGACAAGTAACTTCTATTTATACCCATGATAAAAAGCAAGTCACCTTTCCTTCCGCAAACTCCAGATAGACAGAACTCCAGACTCTGGGCCTGGGGATTCCATGTGATGATGCCACCTTAAGGGAAGAAGACATCATGGTGAATAATCCCAGGGTCTGGAATCCAGCTCCCGAAAAAGGATGACCAACTCCAAGACCGGGTCCCGGAGACACAAGAGACCAACAAAACAAAATGACACTGCGGGGAAGAAAACCCCGGAGAAGGAAAACAAAGGAAACAAAGAAAAAAGACAAGGCAAGAGCCAAAAAGTAGAAAGCAAAAATCGGGACCCAACATTTTGCACACAAAATGTAGGGACGGGGATGTAGGGCATAACAGAGACATGATTGGAGTTGGCTTTAATGAAGCTAAATGTTTAAAGACCCAGGAAGAAAATTTTGAAGTGAAGGCTGATTAAGAAAGACCTACTCTTGAAGAACCTAAAGATCATATCAGACCTTTCAGAGGTAGATGTTCTAGATGCAAAAAGATTGGACACATGCAGAGAGACTGCAGAGGTAAAATTCCTTACAAATGTTTTTCTGGCTATTGTTTCAATTGAAATGCATATGGACACAAGAAGGTAGAATGTAGGAAGCCTGATCAACCAAGAATCAAGAAATATTACACTAGAGAAGGAACAACAACTAATATCACATGTTACAAATGCAATAACTTTGGACACATCTCAAAGTATTGCAAGTTGTAGATTAAACAGAACATACCACTTCCTACATGCTAAAAATGTCATAATCTAGGACACATAGTGAAGTTTTGCAGATACAATAGAACTAAGAACAAAAGTGGTCCTCCACATATTAATGCAAAGAATAATATTGGTGATGTTAAGAGTATTTCAAATGAATTTAACAGTCATTTCAAGAAAGAAGGAGATATGAACAATGATAAGATATGGAAGGTAAAAGAACCAAGTGAGGAAAAGTTTTAGGGAGAGTCATTTGATGCTACTGAGTCTTCGCCTGATGCTAACATTACTACATCAACCTAGATGACCAAGAATGGCCTTATGGGGAGCATTGGAAAGAAACATCATAAATCTATCTAGCCCCTGATTATGGAGATTAAGCTCTTGCAAGCTTAGGGAGAGTATGTAGAAATGTTATGGATCATATATCTATGATTGCATAGCTATGTGAGCCATATCCTATGATAGCTAGATTATTAGTTGACTAGACCATGTGTAGAGATGAGTTCACGGGGAACTGTGTTATTTCTCTACACAAAAAGGTATAAGGTCAATCAAAGGAACTTATCTAATCATCATTCAAAGAAGGAGACTCGAAGAAGAACAAATATTTGAGTAGAAGAAAAAAGAAGCAAGTGTATTGTGTGAATGGATGAAGAAGAATTTTGTAGATTCATCATAGAAGAGGTATTTTTTATTATTTGTGATGTTTGGTTATGGATACTCCATTTATTTTTGATGTTTTTGAAAGGCCTAGATACAAATTTAATAAACATCTGTTTAAGTCCACCGAAGATGATTCTGAAGGTGCATTTTCACAAACACCCTATGAGGTTCTACATGTCGAAGACTTTAGGGCTTACATTCACTATAAATATGAGTCTCTAGGAGACTTTTAGATCTATAAGGAGATGAAGGACATGATTGGATTATATGAAAAATGGAAAGAAGAGTTCACACATCTTGATAATCTCAGTGTCATGCGAATGACGAAACTCAATGAATTTGATGAAGAGGAATGGATCAAAATCATTCTGACCAGAGTACACAACTAATTCATTAGGATTGGAGATAAACCGGTGAAGATATGCAATGATTTGATTCATGGTATAACAAGTTTGGATAATTCTAGAGTCATCCTTGTTGCGGATAAGAACACAAAGAAACAAGTGGAAACCCTAATGCATTCACGATGAGATAAGAGAGCGATGACCATTAACAACATATTTTTGCAAGATGTTAGATTAGTTTCCATGATACTTGGATATAAACTAGATTACAAAAGCCAACCTAACTCAATATCTACGAAAGTAATCATGTGTCATATAAAATGGTAAAATAAAAAGTTACATGCAACCTTTGCAAACTACTTGCACAAAATTTTTTGGAGAATGTGAAGAAAATTAAGAAGGATAATTCTAAGGAATTTAGGTTTGGGTCTTTATTGATATACAAGTACATCCACATTGTACATAGATTTACTAGTATGCACCCTAGAGCTTGGAAGGACAATGAACCCACTAGAATTCAGATTACACAAAGTTATAGAAGACTGAATAGTACATGGGTTGATGGTGAACTATTTGGGATGATCAAGATTTTGCAGAGGCATATGAGAGAAAGAATGAGGATACCTAGGGTCTAGTAGAAAAGTATAAAGATACAATCTACTTCATGGTTTAAATTGATTGTGTTTTCTTTGAGGTAGTTCAACCTAGGATGAAATGGTGTTATCCTCTAGGATATGAAGTCAGTTTTGAGATTTTGACTATGTAAGTTAAACACATACTATCCTCAGTCATTGATCCATCCAAATAAATATGGGGTAGCTATGAAGATAAGTATATGAAGATAAGGGAAGAACAGACTCAAGTTGCAAGGAAGAGGAAAATAGAAAATGTGGTAGATAATCTAGCAGCCAAGGCTGGTATTTCAAAGGAGGAGATGGAAGAGGTAAGCAATAATATGACACAAGGTGTTTTTGTCTTGGAAAGCATTTCTCTTACAACCCTTCCACCTCCAGAGATAGAGAAAGTTATCAGTACACCTCCCACTATAGTTGGTATACTTGAAACTACACCTACACCACCTAAGAGGACATCAAAAGAAGAGAAACCAAAGGAATTTCCTAAGAGAGCCACTCGATCCACTAGACAAGACTCTCTACCTAAGAAATAGAGGGAAACAAGTTTTTAAGAAGAAAGCAGAGGAGAAGAAAGTAGAAGAGAAGAGCATAGAGGTGAAACAAATCTGGAAGCCTAATATGAAGATACTCAAGAAGAGTATCATTGGGAAGGGAAATCTTATTTCATTGACAAGATACTATGAGAGGTATGATGCATTTGATCAAATCTTGATTGAGGACATAGTCATAAATCATTTACTTGTTTTTAAGAACTTGTTAGAAGTTGAAGGCAGTATACCTGAGGATCTTTATGAGAAATTAGAACTAAGAAAATAGTTAGCATAAATTCAAGATGAAACAATCAGAACTCAATCTATAGAAGATATGTTACCTTTTGTTTTTGTTAAAGAGATGGAAAGGATATTGAATTCTATAAAACCTTTGTTGAGAACTAAGTCAAGATTGGTGAAAATAATGGGGAGAAAATATGATGAAGTGCTTGAGGAAATACATAAGGCAATAGATAAGGTTGTGATGTGGATTGAACCTAATAATTTCTCACCTCCCAAGGCTACTAAGCCTAAAAATATTCTAAAAGGTGAGTCATCAAGGGTAGCTGAAGTAAAACTTAATTCATTAGAAGTTGCAGATGATAGCCAATTTGTCAGTACTATGAAGCAACCAGATTTCTTTGTTACCAGTGTGCATGTATCTTTGGACACTTTTCAAGATGCTAGTGACCCTTTTGAAGGGAATAATAGTAATATTGCAGATATTGAAGAAAGAATTGATCTGAAAGTGGAAGAGAAGGAAGAGCTCAAAGAGAGTGAAGCTGAGGAGGCTAAGGAAGCAATAAATAAAGTTGAAGTTAAACAAGAAACTCATGTATCTATTTCTTCATCTTTATTATTGGCAAGTGGAGATAGAACTCTGAGCACTAATGTTGAGAGCATGGCTGAGGATGAGTTGATGAATCCATCCTACACCGCATTCGCAAAGGAAAAAGAGAGATCTGAGCAAAAAGGTGAGAAAAATTCAATGGTAATGGAAATAGAAGTTGATACTTTCAACAAACTCCTACATGTACCTCTTACTTTTCAAGGAAAGGAAAATGCAGAGAACTTGAACAAGGTATTGGATGAATTTGACAGTCACTATGAGTCCTTGGAGAAGATTGTTGAAGAAAAGGTATAGTATAAATACTTAGCAAAGAAATCTAAAGAAGTATGCAAGTCTATTGCATGGGAGTTGGGCATACTGGGAAAGACAATGATTGAAGTGAAGAGTTGTGTGTCATATTGAAGGAAGTTATACAGTTACTATGTAAATCCTATCAGACATCTTTAGAACATTGAGGACATCATAGAAAAGGACATGTGGATCCTAGACAAGCTAATTAAAAGTTGTGAGACCTCCTCACACACTGTACTAGAGTTAGACAAAGAAGTGTCCATAATATTGGACAATTTGAGTGTGTTGGAAATAGAGAAAGGGATATTTATGGGCAGATTTTCTATGTTGAAGATTTTAATTACTCCTAAGTTATCAATTCTTGAGATACACATTTCAGACATGGGGAAAACAGAGAAAGCTCTCACTAGGAGCATGCCTACTAAGTTAAAGGCAGCAGAGACATCGTCTTTTGCACTGAATAGACTGATTCATGTGAGTTAGATATTGGTAAAGACTTGGACAAAGGAAGTAAATATCTTGGAAATTTCTTTCCATAATGTGCTTAAGATGGTCTAGATTTTTTGGGTAAGCAGTTGTATCAGTTTTATAATGTATTCTACATTTTTGTATACCTTTGTCATTAATGTCAAAGGGGGAGAAGAGAATATATGAAAAATTAATAGAGGATAGATAGAGAAGATAATATAGTAAATATGTAAAGGAGATAAAGAAGTGTAATATTTTTGTTGGTATTGACACTTAGTCATTTTTCACTAAGTGTTGCCATCAATGCCAAAGGGAGAAATTGTTGGAAAGTGGCTCATTCAGGAGTGTTTAGGAACACATTAGGGTTTTAATTTATGGAAACACATCTATTATGGATGATCTCTTGGTGTGAAACACTATTTTGGAGTTAAGGCTTGCAAAATGACTAAGTCTAGAAAATAGATTTAGAGGGTACAAGAGTACTATTTTGGTTAGAGAGCACAATATGTGGTGAATGAAGACATGTGAGCTTAGGGGAATCTATTTTTGGATATTTATGACCTTTAGTTAAGGTCACTTATTTTTTGGAGTCGATCACACTAAGTTACAGTATGTTGAAGGCATGTGAACACAAAGTAGTAGTGATACAGGACATATGCAAGTTTGTGATGATTGAGGGAGTATGACGTATAATCCAAACATGCTATGTTGGATTTGGATTGTGCATTACCTATTATTTTTTAGTGTAAGGTCTCCAAATTTTTATTTAATTTTTTATAAGTGTTGGTTCCATTTTGTGGTGTATTTGGAAGCCGAATGGATATGTAAAATGTATATATATGAAGAGCTTTTTGAGAAGCGAAGAAGGAATGTATGGTATGGATGAAAACAAATGAATGGATGCATTGTGATGTTAGAATGAGATAGATGATGATGCAAGATAAAACTAGAACTACCTAAGAATAGCAGATGCTTGTTTATGTTCATTTTTATATACATTGTAATAGAGACATATTTCTGGTTGTGTGAGTAGTGAGGTCAGTGTATACCTTTAACAAGGAAATGTACTAATGTAATATTCATCTCCCAATAGGGATAGGTCTCCTAATAGGGAAAATATAATTTTAGTGCATATTTTTGGGTATTATCCCCACCAAGGTTTTCCCTTGGCCAGGTTTTCCTCGAGAAAAAAATCATGGTGTTATAAGTTATGTGTTTTGCATTTATGCAATTATCTGGTTAAGTTGGAATTTACTAAGTTTAATTTTAAAGTGTTGTAATACTGATTCACCCCCCCCCCCCCCCCCTCTCAATAATAATTAATCCTAACAGTTAGGTTTATTTGAGGAAAATTTTTATGAGGTTGATCAATGTGTAGTTCCGACTTGTGGATTGTTTTTAATGTTTAACCGACTTAAGAACAATTATATAAAGGAATGCTAATCAGTGATTTAGGGTTGTTGATCATGTTTTTGGTGGTTGTGATGAGAGATAGAGACAAAGTGTTGTGTTAAGAGATCACAGATTGAATTGGATCTTGCAGGCAAGCAGTGTCATTAAAGATCAGTGATTTGAGTTCATTGCTCAAGGCTAACTCAAAAGGTTAGCAAGGTTAAATCCCTTAAAAGGGTGGAATCTAACAAGTATTTTGTGTTAAATCCTCTAACAAGGTGACTTATGATAAGGAGTTCTAAATTATCTAGAAATTTATATCTTAACAGGTCTCTTTGTTCTTCTAGCAAGGTACTAGTTATTTGTAACATGGTGAGCCCCTAACAGGGTATTGCAAGCTCCTAACAGGGAAACTCTTTTTCTGTAGTGAAGATATTTGTGGGTGTCATCCCCACCATATTTTTCTCCCTATTACAATGGTTTCCACAATAAAAATAATAGTGTTATGGTTTATGCTTTGTGGTTGATTGAACTAATTTACTTTTATTGCATAGTTACAATTGATTGTTTGGTTTTGTGGAAGTTTTTTAAAGCACAATAAGATTATTTTTTGAACTAGTATATCCTCTTTTTACACTGATTCACCCACCCCCTCTAAGTGCTTCTATAAATTAACAATTGGTATTATATCCTAGTGCCCTTCAGAAGCCTAATATCTTGGGTGAGATGCTTAAGGGAGAAATAGAGTTTTATAGAAGACAACATGTTGAGGCTGAGTAAATTATTGAGAAACTTAAAGGATAGTTGAATATATCTAGACATAAGATAAATGAGCTTCTCAAATAGCTAAGTTAAAGCTAAGACCTCATCGAACAATTGTCTAAGAAGAATGGACCTGATGTCAAAATTGTAATCTTGGAGAATGATCATCTTGCCAAGGAAAATAGGGATATGCACAAGGTGCTTGAGAAGCTTAAGAAAGAAAAGAAGAACATGAAAAGGGAGTTGGAGGACTTCTCAATAAGAATGGGTGAAGAGTTAGAAGAAAGAAGAGCTATAGATGAAGCTAATAAATTTTTTGAGGATGCCCTAAAATCCAAAGATGAAACCCTAGCAGCTAAGGTGGATGAGCTTTTCAAATCTGAGCAAGAAATTTCTACATTGAAGGAACACCTACATGAAACTAATGAAGAAAATTTTAATGCCATAGGTGAGAATGAACATCTGAGAGATGAGAATGCAAAGTTGAAAGAAGAGTTGACAAATGCTAATGACCTGTTTGACAAGATCAACAAGACTTCTACTAAACTTGATGAACAACTCTCAATAAAAATAAGAAAAGGTGATCGATGAGGAATAGGTTTTTCCTACTTTGGAGTCGATGATTCATCTTCTACTAAGGATACTCATGAAAAAGAAATGATTGCACCTAAGGTGAAAAATAACAAATCTGGTAAGAGGAATTATAGATCGGTATGTTTCAATTGTCACAAGGAAGGACATATTGCTAATGTTTGTTGGTATAAACCTAATCCATCTCTTCCTAGTTTTGCCAATTATTTTGGTAGACCTATTGGATACAGTGCTAAATCTAATGATTTTCAAGGTAAATTTTATCACTGTAATAAGTATGGTCATAAGGATAATGAGTGCAGGACTAGAATCAACAATGAAAGGCAACTTGTGAACCGGGGAAACCCTTACCAAAGGGAAAGAAAATTCAATGTCACCTATTCTATTTGTCACAACTTCAGACATATAATAGTGAATTGCAGGATCGGAACTGGTAGAGGAAATGTTGGACCATGAAGGCAAAATTGTATAGCGTGTTTTAATTGCAATAAGATTGGACATCTTGCTAGGTCTTGTAGAGTGAAGAAGAATAACACTCAAGGTCAACCAATGAATAGGCCTTATAATAATCAGGGTGAGAAGATTGTAGATGTTGAAAGAACCAAGAAGAAGATGAAGGATACATGGGTAAAGAAAGGAGAATTGAAGTCTTCTGAAATGACAAAGAACTCCACTACATTAGGTAATATGGAGACTTCATCATCCTGACTAAATCAAAGTTATTGGCTTAGGGGGAGAAAATCAAGTAAGATCTATAACTTATCCCATAATTTGTGTGCCAAGTGATTTCATAGTGATAAATTATAGTTAAATTCAATAAGGTAAAGGAAACATTGAAGGAAATTGGTAAATTGTTAGCCAAGTTTTCTGATTTTTCGTTGTTTACACAAGATATAGAGCTTTAGAGGAATGAAGCTCAACGGGAGCTTAAAACATTAATTTATAATTTTGATCCTATTACACATTCATCTATAGCCTATGTATCACAAGTGAATATGATAAATCACAAGTTAAAAACATTGTAAGGCAAACAAGACATGATTATCACTACATTACTAGAATTACAGATCTATTTGATTCCCACACTTGATATGATGGAATAGAATGTTAAAGAAGTAGAGGTAACACTTGGGTTACCTGACATGAGTACTCTTGAAGCCATGGAAGAGTTATCTTCTATTCTAGATGAATAGATTAAATCCATCATACACTTGCATAAATCATGGGAGAATTGATTGATTACTGCAAAACCTAATTTTAGAGAAGTTTTTGAAAAGCTATGATATGTAAGTCTTCATTTTTGTTTGAAGATAATTTTTTTTCCTTTGTTATTGATGTCAAAGGGGGAGTGATTAATATGATGAAAATAAAGTTGAGGGAGTGATTGGTATACAGTGTAGAAGAAGTAATGTATATGTTTTGGTGATCGATCAAATATGTTTTTCCATTAATGCCAAAGGGGGAGATAGTTGGCATTATGATGGATTTTGGCAGTAAAATGATGAGCTTAAGTTTTTCATTGATGAAAACTTATTAACTCTATTATTTTTGGTGAATAAGCTAATGTTTCCGATCGACAGGATGAATAGGTGAAGTATGTATGCTAAGTGTTCTGACCAGTGAACAAGAAGATAGTAATAGGAGTGTGTTTTGATTTGTGCTCAAGATGGTGAGCACATTGCATGGTGCAATCATTTCTGATGCATCCCTATGATTAGAATAGTGTAGAAGTATGACCATGATAATTAATTCAACATTGTATGGAACTTAGTATTTTTGGTATTTGTTCTATATGAATCGGTTGAGCTACCAATTGTTTCCCGATGATCAGATGGTCAAGGTGGTTAAGTAATTGTTGATATTTTGTAACAAACTTTTGTATTCCATTTTGGGATGATATGTTAGGCTTATTTGGAATGGATTTTGATGACATTGGCCAATGTGTAGTTCTGACTTATGGATTATTTTTAATGTTTTAACCAACTTAAGAATAACTATAGAAAGGAATGCTAAATAAGTGATTTAGGGTTTTTGATCATGTTTTTGGTGGTTGCAATCAGAGACAGAGATAGAGTTTTGTGTGAAGAGATAAGAGATTGAATTAGACCTTGATGAAAAGCAGTGCCATTAAAGATCAGTGTTTTGAGTTCATTGCTCAAGGATAACTCAAAAGGTTAGCAAGGTTAAGTCCCTTAACAGGGTGGAATCTAACAATTATTTTGTGTAAATCCTCTAACAAGGTGACTTCTAAGGAGTTATAAATCCTCTAGTGAGGTAGCTCTTAATAGGTCTCTTTGTACTTTTAACAAGGTACTAGTCATTCTTAATCGAGTGATCCCCTAATAGGGTATTGTAAGCTCGTAATAGAGAAAATCTTTTACTAGAGTTAAGATATTCATGGGTGTCATCCCCACCATTGTTTTCTCCCTCTTACAAGGGTTTCCATGATAAAATAATGGTGTTATGGTTTATGCTTTGTGGTTGATTGAATTATTTTACTTATATTGCATAGTTACAATTGCTTGTTTGGTTTTGTGGAAGTTGTTTAAAGCATAATCAGATTATTGGTTGAATTGGTATATCCTCTATTTACAATAATTCACCCCCCTCTAGGTGCTTCTAGATATTAACATGATCCCTATCAGAAATTCATCAATAAATATTTTTCTCACTCGTCTCCTTATCCTTCAATCATTTTTTAAACTTCTAAGATTCTTGTCTCCAATATGTTGTATCTGTTAGGGCCAACACTACTCTATGTTCTTGTTCAAAATCAACTTCAAAAGTTCACCTCTTTCAACATTTTTAGAAGACTCCCCTTTTTGAGTAGCTATTTCCTACTACCACTGCTTCTCCATCTCAGAATTTTCATACAAATTCTTGTAATTATTTCTCTCTCTAACCAGTGAGTTCACCTCTGCTTGATTTAATTGAGCAACATTTAAACTTAAAAGAGCAGTTTCCCTAGGATTAGTTATGCCTTCTTGTTGGATCATTAGATGTCCAAAATCTTCTTCAATGTTAACTAGGATAGGTCTTGTGTCTCTAGGATATACTACCCATTGTAGTAATTCATTTTGGTTTGCATCATATCCTGACCCTATATATACAGTCAACATCATTTGGCAATATTACTTTCATAGGATCAATCTGTTTGGAAAAACTGTCAAAAGTCATTGTTGATTTCATATCTTATCCTTGATAAATTATTACCCCTACATATTTTAAGAGTTATCTCTTCTTTTGTGGGGTAATATCTACTGGAAAGAGTCATTATTAATGCATGGTATGTTTTTATTTATGGAAAACATATAATTTATTGTTGGTCACTTGTAATATACTTTTCCTACTAATATAAAAGTTAAGGATACAAGTTTAGAGATTGAGACAGTACGTAAAAAGGTAAAAGTATCAGATGCTGGGAAGATGGAGATTAAGAGAAGACATCATAGTATATCTATCCTATGATCAAAAATTTTTAAGATACTAATTGATGGAGATATGATTCACTGAGTATCATGTTGACCAAGAATTATCTTATGCGAGCCAGGAGCATATTGGATCGATCAATGATCCTATCAGATCAATGATTTGATCGGTTGGATGGAAGGTCTTGTTTGGGCCAACTTCCTACATCGTAACTTTTGATTGGTACATGTTAGCATTGATTTTTGGTTCATGTTTTGATTCAAGGAGGTATACATTTCATATTCTCATATTAGAGCTAACAAATTTAATGTTATGGGTCTATGATTGAGTATATAAGATCACATTGTTTATGCAAAGAGAGATGTATATTGATGTGATGATATGCAAGTGATATTGATGTAAAGATTGGTCATTTATGACTTTGGAGCGTCATTGGAACTGTATTGGCGTTATTGATGTTACCAATTGGTTTAATTTTGGGATTATAAGTCCTTTCTATATTGTAATCTATGTTTGATCAATGAACCCAACTAAGGTCTAGATCAATGTTTTGTAATTGAGAAGTGTGCTCTAGGTTGTAAGCCTAAATGGATGTGCATTCCCCTCTTATGTACTTATACCTTTAATGAGGTACTTATTACTACAATAGTGAGATATTTATGGGTATCATCTCCACCAGGTTTTTTCCCTTAATCAAATTTTCCTCAATAAAAAACATGGTGTTCTGATGTGGATGATATTTATCTTTTTCTATTTACTTTTGGTTATTAGTGGAATTAAGTTATGGCTTTGGTTTATTAAGTTTAAATTTACTACTACACCGACTCACCCCCCATCTCGGTGTTTACTAATCCTAAAAATTGGTATCAGAGCTTATTTTCTTGGAAGAATATTAATAGCTTGAGGAAGATCCTAATGGAAGAATCTAGCAGTACTCAGAAGAAGCTCTTGAATGCACTTGAATATTTTCATAAATCCAATACTCACATTCATGATCTAAAGGGAAATTTGAAAGAGGCTAATAAATTCATTGTCAATTTGAAGGAACAATTGAAGTAGTCCAGAGGAAAAAGAAAGGACCTTGTGGATCAATTATATTTGAAAAGTAGTGACTCTACATCTACTAAAGAGAAAAAAACTAAAGAGTATGATGTGATTGTAAAGGAAAGAGATAATATAAAGAATAAGATAGAATATATGGAAATCAAAATTACCAAAGAAATGAAAGCGAAGAAGACACTTGAGCAATCATTGAAAGAAAAAATTGAAGAATGCTACAAGACGAATAGTAAAGTTGGACAGTTGCAAGTTTTTCTTGAAGAATCTAAACATAATGAGAAATAACTAGAAATAGTTAATGAATATTGAGAAGAGATCTATATGATGCTAGATAAATTCAAGAAAAACTCAGATCTATCTCTGAGAAGCTTGATGAAAAAATTGCAAGTCAAAAACCACATGGAGATAAGCATGGCTTGGGGTATGAATAATGAGAATATTCTAATACTGCTAAAGAAAAGGTAGATCAGACTGAGAAACCTAAGGAGACACCCTTGAAGAAAAAAAATGGAAAGAGATTCAATGGTATATTTTATACATGCAATAGGATTGGACATAGGGAAAAGGAATGTCGAAGCAATTCAACACCCTTTTCTAGATATTGTTTCACATGTTGGCAATTTGGACATAGATCTAAAGAATGCAAATCCAGATCTTGACCTAATACAAGTGTAAGAAACCCTACATGTTATTAATGCAACAACTTTGGACATATTGCAAGGACTTGGAGATTAAAGAATAACTCAATAAATTAGAGGTATGTAAACTCAAGTGTTGTATGTTACAAATGCAATAATTCTATTCATATAGCTAGAAAGTGTAGAATGAATGGATTAGTTGGGAGAAACACTAATGAAAGAAGAAGAAAAAAATGCTTTAACTACAAGAAAGAAGGACATATTTCTTGATATTATAGATCTAACAATATAGGAAAAGAGAATAATGAGTCTAGTGACAAAGGAAAGAATCCTATGCTAATTAACGAAACCTTAAAGAAAATGGAGAAGACATGGGTAAGGAGAGAACAAATTGATTCATCGGGTCAGATTGTACCAGCTTCTGGTGTGGATCCTTCATCATTAGTGAATTATGTTATAATACCTAAGGGGATTTTCATCTGAAATTCCTATGACACCCCTTGAATTAAATTAGTATTAACTGCGATGAAAGATTTAGGTGCAAAACAATTCAGAAAACCTATGATTGAGATTGCAAAATTTTTCATAAACATATCGATGATTATAAGCAGATTTATCGATCACTGGTCTTATCATGTTTTTGGAAGGTTAGGGCATAGACAACATTTAATGAAGAATTATGATCAAAATTGAAGGATAAAAAGGGTATTTTGAGACTTCATTTAACACTTTTCTTTCTAGCGATCAAGTGAGAACCTTTGTAGAAAAGATAAGGACCGAATGAGCCACAACAACTAAGGTGGTTACTAACCAGACTTTAGGTGTTGGTAAGAATGAAGATCTTGTAGATAAAATTATGAATTATTTGATTAAGCTTGGTGTCTTGGTGCAAGTAAAGAAATATTGCAATGTACTTAATGAGGAACAAAGAAAATGATAGAGGATGGAGTAGTTGTACATTTGAATAAGTTTAGTAGAACCTTAGTTGGGATAGAAGATCAAATACTAGATCATTTGTGCACTAAAATTGAAGTAAGAAGACTAGCTACATTAGATGAAGACAAGTTGATTAGAGAGGTAGCCATATCCAAAATATTCCCTTTAATTTAGAATGATGAAATGAAAAGAATACTTGAGGAAGAAAAGAAAATATTGTTGACAAAGAGAAGAATAAACATGCTAATGAATGGTAAAAATGAAGAAATTATTTCTGAAACAAATGATGTGATGAGTAAAATATTGATGGAGATGAGGGCTGAAGTACCTAAGAAGAAAGAGCTGAGGACAAAGAGAAGTAAAGATAGATGTGGATTTGATGGTACATCCACCTCTGTGGTTAAGGAACCAAATGTTTATATTGATGGTTTACCATTTACTCTTGATCACACAGATGTTATTGAAGATGGGAAATAGGAAGGACATAAAGTTAAGGATCCCTTTACGAATACATCTTATATAATCACTAAGGATGAATTGAAAGATATTGTTTTGGGTAAAGGATAATTAGTTAACCAACCTGTTGAGATTGATGTTGAACTAGTAAAGGAGGAAGATGAACATACTGATATTATTTTTATGGATACAGAGGTTACCGAAGAAGATGAAGCAAGAGAAGATGACATATTTGTTGAAGTAGTAAGGTTAGAGGAAAGAATAGAAGAGCATGAGAGGAAAGCTAAAGTCTTTGTAGGAGAAGATAGAAGGGAGAAACTGAAAGAGATAGAGAAAATTTAGACTAGATATGATCTATCTTTTAGTAAGTCTAAAGCATTGCTAGCAAGATATTTATTTGAATCCCTTGAATTATTTGATTTACATGGTCTGATAGATTTGGATACTATGGAAGAAAAGGAACTAATGAAAGTTGTAGTTTTTGTGCAAGCCAAAGCTCATGCCAAATCTATCAGCAAAAGAGAAAAGGGCAGTACACTACTATCTAGGGAAGTTGAAGTTCTTGGTAAAGTAATGCCTAATTTATAAGTAAATCAAGGTAATTATGTACCTCACCAGCTTGAAGAGCTTTTGAATAACTTTTATTTTCAATTTGAATCCTTGGAGAAGATTCTAGAAGATAAAGTAAAAAGGAGTTTTCTATGAAGAGATTTCATCATTTGTGATTACTAATTGCTAAGGATAGATGCTCTTTAGATGTTGTAATTGTTCAAATAAAAAGGATTATTGAGGAAGGAAGAAAAATTCTTAAATTGTGTATTGATCCATTTTCAAAAGTTGAAGACATTAACAAGTCTATTGTTGAAAGCCAGAATATACTAGCTGATAGAGAAAAGGCCTTTGATTCATCAAATGGATTTACTTCTAATTATATGGTTGAATTTTTCAATTTGACTGATAAGATTAATGTCTTGGAGGTTGAGAGAAGAAGAGTACTTGGATGATTCACTCAATTAAGGAACCTCATTTTTCCCAATTTGGATACCTTATAGAGGAGTCTTGGAGAGGCAAAAATTATGAGAAGATCTCCACCCCCACCTGATCTTATTCATGTTGAGCAAATAATTTATGTGTTGTGTGGGAAGATTCAGATCTTGGATTGATTGAGAAAGACTTGGAATGCATATCTTGTCACTTTAAAGGAAAGAATTTCAGATATTTTCAAGATTATGTGAATATACAAATAATATTGAATTTTGGTAGAGAATTTTTTCTTTTTGACCTCATTTTCCATTGATGTCAAAGGGGGAGAAGAGTTGTGTGAAAAATGAATACTTATCTTAGGGTAACTCTATTTTTTTGAGTATTTTCTTTTTTGGACTTGGCATTTTGGGATGGACACTTAGCCATTTTTACTAAGTGTTTCCATCACTGAACAAGGGGGAGATTGTTGGAAAGAGTCAAATGGTAATTCATGCTATGTTTTAATTGATGACAGCTATATAATTTACTCTTGGTCACTTGTAATATAATTTTCCTACTGAAAGTTTTGGTGATGAAAATAACTAATTATGAAGAATAGTTAAGGATACAAGTTGAAAGATCGAGACGGTAGAGACATAGGTCAAAGTATTAGATGTTGTGAAGCTGTAGATTAAGAGAAGACATCATGGTACATCTAATCCTATGATTGTAAGTTTCTATAATATTGATTGATCGAGATATGATTCACTAATTATCACATTGACAGAGAATTATCTTATGCAAGCCAGTATCATATTGGATCAATCACTGATCCTATCAGATCAATGATCTGATAAGTTGGATGGAAGATCTTGTTTGGGTTGACTTCCTACACGGTAAATTTTAAATGGTAAAGGTTAGCATTGAATTTTGGTCTGTGTTTTGATTCAAGGAGGTACATGTTTCATATTCTCATATTAGAGTCGACTAAGTTAATGTTATGAGCCTATGATCAAGTATATAAGATTGAGTTTTTGATGTGAAGACAAATGTATATTGATGTGGTGATATGAAAGTGATATTGATATAAACATTGGAAGTTTATGATATCTATGGAGCCTCATTGGAACTATATTGGCATTATTGATGCTACTAGTCAGTTCAGTTTTGAGACTCTAAGTCCTTTCTATAGTGTAATTTGTATTTGATTAGTGAACCCGACTAAGGGCTAGATCAATGTTTTGTAATTGAGAAGTGATCTAGGTTGTAAGCATGTATCCATGTGCACTCCCCTATTATGTAATTATAACTTTAACATGGTACTTATTACTACCATAGTGAGATATTTGTGGGTATCATTCCCATCAAGGTTTTTCCCTTAACTGGATTTTCCTCGATAACAAATCATGGTGTGCTGATGTGTATGGTAATTATCTTTCTCTATTTAATTTTGGTTATTAGTGGAATTAAGTTGTGGATTTGGTTTATTAATTTTAAATTTACTTTTGCACTAATTAACCCCCCCCCCACCCTCTCGATGCATCCTAATCCCAATAATATCATGCATTTCAAAATTTATCTCTCTCTGAAGTTCTCTCAACAAATCCTCCTCATTCGGGCTATCACCAAACCTTTCTCTTTGTAATTCCCATTAGTACTAGCATAAGAAAGTTTTGAATTCAAAAGTATTAATGAAATCTTGATCAGATATAAAATTTTCAAAGTCGTGCATTCTTTCATATGCAATATCATATGTTGGATCCTGCAAAATGATCTTTGTTAGCTCTTTTTCTTGTAGCACAACCTTGATGTGACAGTATACTAATGTACTTGAAATACAAACTCCTATTTCATACAAAATAAAGGCTAATTGCTGAGGGTATTAGATAATATCTGGGGATACCTATTATCACCTCCTTATTTTTGAGATCCACTGGCTAAGGCAAGTATTACCTATGTATGATTACTGATTTGCAGTATCTTTTAAGTGGATTATCTTCTTACTGGAATGTTGAAATGTCTTTTAATGGGTCAATAAGTAAATGATTACACAAAAGACCATAAATACCCTGATACAAAGCTTAATGACCCATACTAATATCTTGACAACAAAAATGAGTGAGGTAATAAGGATTCTCATCCTTCTTTTTTAGTTCTTATGAACCCTAGGAAGGATAACCTAATTTGATTCTCTCTTAAAGTAATCAGTAAATTGAATTGTATTCCTCTGAAACATAATTACTTGAATGGAATGTATATTTTGAAGTGTGAATGATTTGAATATTAAAGTACTGGCTGGATAATGAACAACTACTACAAAACCAGTGCCTTAACCTTGGGCTATGAGTAAATATCTAGTATAACTCCACAGTAAGGTGATTTACAAAATACATGCAATAAAGATAATATGCCTTACAAATTATCCTCTCTCTACACCTATATCATCATATCCTTAATCTAATGCCAAGCTCTCTAGGGTCACTTGAAATGATTAATCCTTCCTTGAAGGAGCTCACAAATGACTGCACAAACACCTTGTGATCAGTATGCCTAAATGCCTTACAAATAAGCATACAAGAGAAATAACAGTAATGAAAGGAGAAAATCAAAGATGTATAACAAAGATTGAAAATATTTTTATTAATTTCTTAAAGCTTCAAATACATATAGATAGACAAATAATACAAAGGATCAGACAAATTTTAGTAGTCTGCATTGTAATATATTTCAATGATTTTCAATTACAATCTTCTCAACTTGTTCCGATTTTCCAACCTTATAGAAAATGATAGAAGAGTGCTATATATATGCCTAAGCTATCTTAGAATCCTTAAAATAAGGATGCTAAAACCTTTGGATGGTTTAGGATGCCTAACCCTAAAAATACAGAAAGAGACAAAAGACAAGAAAACACCAAGTGGTGGGACGACAAAACTGAAGATTAAGATCAGATATTTTTGTCTTCTTATGGATTTTGGTGCCTTTGTCTGTATGTGTTCAGGATAGCATCTGATAGTTGAAATAATATTTAGTGACTATAGATACAAGCTAACTTATACTAATCTCTTTAATATTGCTAACCTCCTTGTGCTCAAAGAACAGGCAACAAGTGTCTCTCTATTCTTCATCAATGAGGTCAATGCCCTCTGCAGTAGCCTTCTTCTTTTTTGGCTTTCTCAGTGTGTCCCATGCTACTATATCATCTTCAGTAAGCCAATTAAAGCTCTGGATGCTCTCTAGTTGTGTTTTCTACCTGTTCCACCGATTATTTGTTATACTCTTGACATCTGTTAAGAATTTATTGATGTCAGTCTCAGCCTTAAAGGCTTTGTCCAAAATATTTTTGTAGCACTCCATATCTAATTCTACATTATCATTAATAAATGCCTCTTTTTTAGGCAACTTACTATCAAAATCTGCTTTCCAAGCCTCCAAGGCTTTGATCTGACTGTCATCTCCCTTGATTAGAGGAACAAATATATAAAAAGTTTGATCCAAAGAGATTCATTTTGGACTCAATCTGATTTAACTTGCCTTTGAAGAAAGACAAAGTTACATTTATTTTTTAAATCTCATCACCAACTTCTAAGACTATTTATGGAAGGTCATTCATATGTGGTTTCAATGATGCCAACCTTTCAAACAATTGTATCCTTCTAGACCATGTTCCAAAATAGGGGTTTAAAATAGAAATATAACTTGTAACTTCAACATGTAAAATAGGAAGTTTATTATATGCATTCAAAATTAGATCAGTTTTATCCTTCAAAATATCAACCCTGTGCTAGAAGATGCTCATTAACACCCTTAAAATTGTTTCATTATGCTCTATAATCTAGTACTCTATTTCTGCATTCTCCCATGTTAACTCTGTTTGGGTTTCTTAATGAACAACCTCCTTAGGTGATGCTAGGATAACCTCAGGTTTCTCCATTAACTGATGAGATAATTCTCTGATAGTTTTCTCTAGAGCACAAATCTTAATCTAACATAGCTCCCTATCTTTTTCAAGAGAATTGGTCTCTTCTATCAGAGTACTATATACCTCTGAGATATTTGCTCTATTTTTGCCACATTCAATTGAGAAAAATGTGATAACACTTGTGATATCTCCATGTCATTTGTGTTATTCGCAGACCACACCATTTGGTTACCTATCATGTTTTCCTAAATATTTAGTAAATTTGGATTCTGATCCTTAGGAGTTGAGCTCCACATAGCAACAGCCTGGGATTTTGGATCAAAACCAAATCCCTTTATCAATTCTCCAACCTGGACTTTTGATGACAATTTTAAGTCTAGTTGTTTCCTTATTTGATCAGTAATTAATGTTGAGGCTAAATCCCAGCACTAAACAAATAGCATCCCACAAGCCTTAACCATTCTCCTTGCTTCCTATGGAGAAATATCCTCTATTTTAGGATCATAATCCTGTATACCCTGTAAGGCTTCTATTATTACTGGCTCTCCTCCATCTAACTGAAGTTGTCTTCCAACTTCATGCTGCTTATGCCACCTAAGGAAGTCTTTAAATTCCTTGGTTTATATGAAGTTATCATCATCTAGGAATTGTTACTGATGAATTATCCTTTCATCAATGAATTCTTTAAGAGGTAATTCAACATTCTCCTCTTCATCCTGTTGCAACTTTTTTCCTTTTCTAATCTGCTTTCTTAATAAATGATCATATGGCCTGTTTCCAGGAAAAAGGGCACTAATTTTATCCCTTTTCTTCTCTTTTCTCACATAGACCATTCCCTAGGAGGGCTCTCCAATTTAATCTTTTTTCTTTTTGAGAGGAGGTTCATTAGTAACCTTTGTTTCTGGGACCTCTGTCAGGTTGATGATATTCTCATCTCCTTCTTTTTCTTCTTCTTCACCTTGATTTACTCATAGGGCAATAGGTGAAGGGTAGCCTTCATCATTGTCATCATCATACTCTGATTTAGAGTGCTCTGGCTAACCTTTCTCAGGAACTACAAGTGCTTCATCTAATTGATTGCACAAGAAACTCTGAGACTCAATCATACCCTCTATCCTTTTCAAATAGGGTAAATCAGGAAAGAAACCTCCAAATGATAATCCTTTCCTCTTTACCTGTCTTTCCAGGTCCATTAATTCTTTGATTTTATTTTCTCTTGAGATCACCACCTCATCCTCAAGAATATTTCTAATAGCATCTTCTTCTATGCAGTCTTCATGTTCATAGGTATAAGGAATAGTAGGGGTTAGGAGCTTCTTGGCACTTACAATGAAACCCTCGGTATCAGTGTACCTATGCAATGTTGCACCCATCCTGTAATGGCTTAGCTAGTTTTTCACTAAATCTATGGCTCTCTTGCCAATAGTAAATTGGTATATTTTTAACTACCTAGGGGTGAAAATTCCTTTTCTGTGAGGAGGAAGATGCTCCTTATCTGTCAACATAAGTTTCCACACAAACTTTGTTGCTACAATTCTGGTAGGGACATGAAATGGAAGTATATGTGGTGGATGTGTACATCCATACACTCTGATCATGGTAAAATTATGCTCCAAGAAAAAGTCACCCCAGTTGTGATCTCCAGGCCACTTGTCTACATATTCACAAGGCCTTAATAATTGTAATATATTTTCTAGTAATATGGTCTTATTCACCCCTAAGCACTGCAGTAATGGATAAACTATCCAATTTTAAAATGCACAAAAATCACAATCCCTAGCTGTATAGTTCCAAATTCTTACCCAAAACTGAATATAGTTGGGCTGACCTTGGTAAATTATTTGTGGCATCAAATTCTTCAAATGCATAACAGGGTAGTTGTAATACATTAGTAAATGCATTAGGATGGAGTAATGTAAAAGCTTGGGCTCCTTTTCCTTTTTCTTTATGGCCACAAACCCCTCATGCATCTTATTAATTATATACTGGATATAATCATATATTGTGTTGGTATGAATATCCTGCAAGTCTAGGGTAATCATCAAAATATCTACAGTGATTCTCTCTGAACCCCCATCCCTTCGTAGTACTCTGCAGAGTGCAAAATAAATGTATTTGATATAATGGTTTAAATCCTTATATGCATAAGGAGCAAGTCCTGGCATGGGGGCAATATAGTTCTTAGTTAGTCTAGGAATATGTCTCTGTACTAGACCTTTGACTACCCCAGCCTGTTTCTCAGACCTAGCTTCCTCTTTCTTCAGGTCTATTTCTGCTTCCATAGGGAAGTAGAGATTGATGGCTTTCATAAATGAATTCTTGTTTAAGTCTTGTAACATAGTGCCATCACTTCTCTTGATTGTCTTAGAAATTTCATCTTAATTATTCGCTAAGGCTAAAAAAAGATCAGTGTATATGAATACATCAGGGAAAATTAGCCTAGCTAAACCACAAGTCCAAGGGTTTGACATAGGTGCAAATTCATCAGAATTTTTATAGAAATAATTGAAAAGAGAATAACCTGATGATCCTGGAGTTTTGACATCTTGGATGTATGCTAGTTCATCAATCAACATGTCGTCCTTTAACTTCTTGTTCTATGTCAATCCTGGCAGTAATTGCATAAATTCATCTGAGAAATTCCTCTTACCCTTTGCTTCATCCCCCATTTCTTCACTTCTCCCACTGGTTGAAGCCACACTGATTGCTCTTCTCATCTTGGCTACTTTTTTTTATCCATCCTTTTTACCGATATTGAAACAAAACTATTCATTGGAAACCTTTATTTCTGCACTGTAATACACTGAAAACAATCTAGGCTCTGAAAATCAATCAAATTCCTTGAATTCTAAACTAAGAACCTCATTTTGCTTGAATTTTCAAAAGCTGGTAGCTCTCCTTTTGCAACACTGACAACTTGTGATTTCTTCACTCTAGATTCAAAAAGCAATGTAAATGATAATGAAACTCATATCATCTATTTATGGCAAAGAATAATCAAAGTACATATCTCATAATTGGGTAATCCCTTCACTTCTGCCTTCAATTCATCACACTATGACTTCAATTCTTTCCTAACCGTGGCCTCTGACTATGAAAGGAAATCGAATTTCAAATGAGTACAAAATTGATGAAAA
Organism: Thuja plicata; assembly: GCA_018584345.1. Lineage (NCBI taxonomy): Eukaryota > Viridiplantae > Streptophyta > Pinopsida > Cupressales > Cupressaceae > Thuja > Thuja plicata. Next base: position 1,666,013 of record MU225850.1, read on the forward strand.
TCCTTATTAAATTTAACAAGAGATCCATTCTATTCTAATTGGTTGATTCCTAGACATCTTAGTTACCTTTCCAAGCTGTCATAGCTTTCCTGAATTCTTATTGGCTAATGACTTTTCCACTTTGGCGCGTTAGCAACTGTATTAACTTTATCATGCTTAACTTTTACTTTTCCCATTTAGCAACCTCATAACAACAACTTATCTCCATGTCACTGAGAAAAATGCTTAACCTTTATTATTTTCTGAGACTTGGCGACACAAGGTTTTTTTAACTTCAGCTTGAATCCTAATTACCTTCTAGCGATCACGCGACTTTGAAAATCTATGTAGCTGAAAGATTTACTTTTACTCAAGGTTTACTCTGAGACTACGCGATCACCGTTGACCTCTTTTTAATCTAACACTATTTTCTAAGTCTCGTAATCTTTTGATATGACCATACACTACTCTGAGACTTCGTGACATAAGCATTATACCTTTACTTTTACATTTAAATTCCTTCTGGAGACTATGCGACTAGAACTTGTCTCACTATCTCTGAACAAATTTCACTTTATCATATCCATCTAGAGATTTCCAGACTACCATTGATCTTTATTATTTCAACATCTGACATTCGATATTAATTATCATAATATTTATATCTTATCTTAATATGTCTTGATTCCTAGTGACTAAAGTATAATGTTACTTTTATTTCCTTTTGTCTCTTAATTGCTGGAAGAAAATTCACTTAGCCATCTTATTTGGAGACTTCTTGACAACCGTTGGATCTATCTTGACAACATCTAATGGTTCCTACTAAATCTCATAAACTTTTATGTAAACCCTAAATCATTACAAGACCTAGTGACAACACTCTTTGTCTCATAATCACTTGACCCTACTTGACTTTTCAATTTTATCAAGCGATCATGCGACTCCTATCCGATCTGGCTTCCATCGAATGGTTATCGCTGAATCTCTAGTTCTTTGACTTAAATCATCTTTTATCCTGAGATTTGGTGACAATAATTTTATTTAATCTAGCATCTATCCTGAGTTTATCTAGAGACTTAGCGAATATTGAATCTCCATGTCACATGATAATTTCTAAACCACAACTGTAATCAGGAGACTTCCTGATTGCCGTTAGATTAAATCTCTGATCAACGGTTGTCACGTAATCTCTAGTTCTTTCACTTAACTCACTTTTGATCATGAGACTTGGTGACAACACTAAAATTTTAACACTTGAACTTAACTCATAACCATGGGTTTCATCATGAGATAATGCGACTGAGCAATCTCGAAGTCTCCATATACAATTACTAACTCTTATTTCATTAAGAGACAACACAACCAAAGCCTTTCACTAAGTCTCCTGATCATAAGGAATATTCATTCTTTCTCATGAGACTAAGAAAAAATAATATAAGCACATGCAAATTACTCAGACATAAGTTATGAAAAGTAACATGAAAATAGAACCCAACTTAGAATTTTAGGGCTTTTTGCATTTTTGACTAGAAATGAATCTAGGGTTTAGGGTTTCTAGTATTTTCAACTAGGTTTCAAGTAAAAACAACTTCTACAGAGGCATATAATCATTTTTAGACATAATTTTTAACCTTTTGGGTATAGGAAAGATAGGCATCTTCAAAATTTTACATGGCAAACTCAAAAAATAGGAAATGCAACCAACAGTGGCTCTCTCTGAGGATGGCTAAACATAATTTTATGACAAGAATCACAAAATCTCTAGTTGCAGACCTCTTATTTGACGTTGACTAAACTACTCCTGAAGGGAACACACAATTGAAAGGGAAACCTATACATATACATATGATACATACTTATTTGTGCATGAAAGTTTAATTTTTAATTGAAAAAGGGCTTCAAGAATTGCCCATGCACAGGAAACTCATATTCTTCTCCATTCATAATCTTTAGGATATATGAATCTTTGCCAAAACACTGAGAAATGACAAAAGGTCCAAGCCATAATGACTCAAATTTATTGTGCATTCCTTTATCTTCTACTCTGACATTCCACTGCAAAACTAGATCATTTGGTTGGAATTTTCTATCACTAGCCCTTTTGTTAAACAGATATTTCATCTTTTGTTGTAACTTTATGTTCTTCCTTTGGCTATGTTTTCTGATTTCATCCAACTCTGTCAACTGCATCACTCTATTTTGCATAATTTCAGAAAGCTCTAATTGTTCTTCTTGTAAAAACTGATATACTGGAAATAAATTATTAACAGGCAGTCTTGACTTCATACCATATACAAGTTCAAATGGTGATTTTTCTGTTTCCTTTTTAACTGTTACCCTGTCATCCCATAGAGCTAACCTCAATTTTGTATGCCATGCTCTCTTCTTTTCCTCAAGAATCTTTTTCAAAATCTTCAATATGCTTTTGTTACTAGATTCAGCCTGTCCATTTGCTTGAGGATGGTATGGGGATGAATATGACATCATTATCCCATACTTCTCATAGAACTCTTTCATCTCATCTGACCTAAAAAACATGGCACTGTCCATTACTAATTTCACAGGCACACCAAATCTGGTCAATATATTTTCCATTAGGAATTCAGTAACAACTTTACTTGTTGCATTTTTTTGTGGGGATAGCTTCAATCCATTTTGTAAAGTAATCTGTGGCTAGGGTGATCCCACAAAATTGTGTCCCACTTTTTGGCCAACTTTGACACTGAAATGAACATTCTAAAAAAAAACTTTGCTTTCGGACATCTATTGTCGTAAAACCATTAAGAATTTGAAGATGATGTAAACTAGTAACTTTTAGCATTTTTTTTCTAGTTTATATTATATTTAAAAAAAAAAATTGGAATTTATTTGTATCCATTTTTCCTTCCCCTTCAAAAATTATTTTTGTAAAAAAATCAGGATTTTTCAGGAGTGACACTCACTTTGATCAACACAACTTTTTTTATAAAACTAATAAGAATGTTATTATTTTGAATTTAGGTTTGTAACACAAATATATAGGGGATCCATTTGGTTTCATTAAATTTGGCTGAATATTTAATAGTTTATTGAGTTATGAAGTGACATTAATTATAATTTGGAAATAGGTTCACTTGGATCACTCTAACTCTATCTCTATATATCAAAATTCATTTATTATTTTTTTGATACAAAGGTAACATAAATACCTATTTCCTAGATATTTTTCATAATTTTTTTTCCCTAATTTACTATTTTTCCAGAAGCGTCGAATAGAGAAGTCGCTAAATGGTCAGACAACCTATGTTTAGTAAAACTTAAAAAGAAAAGTCTCAATAAACTCAATATATATATATAACTCATAATCATTGGAAAGCTTTCTTAGAGTACTATCATCCTATATTTGATTTTTTCAAATGAATTTATTTGATACCATAAAAAGTTAATGTCAAAGTGACTTGTTTTCAGCATTTTGATGGGTTCAAAGGAGACTCGATTATAGGTGTGAGTGAGGAGTAGAGGGATTATACCAAAGGTATTTTGATCCAAGAGGCTTTTATCTAGCCATTTTCAATTTACTCCTTAAAATGGGACCTCTCAAGGCTTAAATCATCATATTTTCTTAAAAATGTGCAATTTTAGCAAAAATCAGGATGTTGAAAAAAGTGGGACACACTATTGTGGGACCACCCACTACTAATATCCAACTATGTCCACCACTGGATTTTTCTGAGAATTCTCCTATAAAATCAATTCCCCACATAGAAAAAGGGGCTTCTTCACTTATAGGATTTAGCAACAAAGCTCCTAAAAACTTTAACTTATTTGTGAACCTCTGACATGGCTCACATCTCCTAACATATGCATGGGTATCTTTAAATAAACTGGGCCAAAAATAACCAGCCCTTAAGATCTTGTGGGCAGTAGTCTTGGCAGAAAATGGCCTCCACAGACCCTAGCATGCATTTCATCTAAAATTTTCTCAAATTGGCTTTGATCTAGAAATAACAATACTACACCATTTCTATCTTTCTAGTATAAATCTCCTTGTACTAAGGTGTATCTTTGAGTCTGTAATATGAGACTTCTCTTTTGATTATTTGTCATAGCATCAGGATACTTGGCATTTTTTTAAGAAAAATACAACATAAGTATAAAATGGTTGTTTTTCTATACTGGTAATTGTCTGATCATATATTTCTGTATCATTTACTTGTACTAAATCCAATTTTTCCTCTATCATAAGCTTTTCCAAACCTTGACCTCTTACCAACTTTGTAATGTGAATTTCTAGATTAAATTCCTGGATTCGGTTGAACCACTTACATCTTTTCCCAGTTACCTCTAATTGGGTAAGAATGTCTTTTACTGATGCATGAGGTACATATGCCAACACCTTATCACAAACTAGGTATGGTCTAAAAGATTTCACAACTTTTACTAGGGCATATGCTTGCTTTTCCATCAGTTCATAATTCAATTCTTTAGCCTGAAGGGATTTACTAAAAAAGGCTATTGGATGTTCAAATCCTTCATCATCTTTTTGTAATAGAAAAACAACAATAGTCTGAAAAGATGCAAAGTAAAATAAAGAGAAGGGCTTACTGTAGTTTGGTGATTTTAAAATAGGTTCTTCTTGTACTGCCTTCTTTAATCTATCAAATGCAATTTGAGCTTCTTCATTCCAGTAAAATTTTGCATCTTTCTTTAGCAATTTGATGATTGTTTTGACAACCTCTATAAAGTTAGCTATGAATCTTCTGACAAAGTTTATCTTCCCTAAGAAATATTGTACTCCTTTTATGTTTTTTAGAGCAGTGACCTTTTGGATAGCCTCTATTCTCTCAGGATCTATCCTGACTCCATCCTTGGACACTATATGTCCTAGTAACTTTCCCTCAGTGACTCCAAAATGACATTTTCTAGGGTTTAGTGAAACACCATAATCTAAAGCTTTATTAAAAAATTTCTCTAGGTGTTCACAATGATCTTCTGCCTTTTTAGAATATGTGGTCAAGATATCTTGATAAATAACCATGAATAAATCAATAAATTATTTAAATGCTACATCCATGGCTCTTAGGAAAGTTGCTCCTACATTTATTAATCCAAAGGGCATTCTGACATAAACATAAGTTCCCCATGGAGTAGTAAAAGCAGTCTTGAATTGCTATGATTATTTCACAAGCACCTAGCTGTAGCCTGAGAATCCATTCATCATTGACAACAACTCACAACCAGTTACCTTAAACATTGCTTCCATATTTGGTAGAGAATAGTTATCTTTTAAGGAAGAAATATTCAAGTTTCTGAAATCCACACACAGTCTTATGTCACCATTCTTCTTTCTTATTGGTACTAAGTTTGAGACCCAAGTTGAGTGTCTAATTGCCTGAATGATTCCAGCATCTTTTAACTTCATCAACTCTTGTTGCATCTTAGGAGCCAACAGAGGATTAATAGATCTCTGCTTCTATCTGAATGGTTTCATGTCAGTTTTTAATGGGATTTCATGTTGGAAAAGATCCTCTATATAAGCCTTAAGATCTTCATATGACCAAGAAAAAACATTCTTATGTTTTCTTAGTAATTTTATCAGGTTTGTTCTAACATGAGAGTCTAATCATTTTCCAATGTAAACTATTTGAGGAGTGATCTGTGAACCCAAATTTACTTCTTCTAAACCCTCAACCCTGGCATTGCTTATTCCTGATGTTTGTTCACTTTGATTAGTAAACAATGCCTCTAGTTCTACCAATCCCTTAGGAATTTGGTTAGAACTAAGTTGGACAACCTCATCCCCCAGTATATAATCCTTACCATCAATAACTTCAAGCATATTATTGCAATCTATATGTTGATCTTCATAATGGTCAAGGCACTAAAGAAATCTAAGGATATCTTGGTCATCCTCAAACACTTGCAATTTGTAAATGTTAGCTGGGACAACTGGTCTTCTTTTTACTTTAGAATTGATACCCCTTTAATGGTCATGTCACCAGTTTTCAAGGCAACATTTTCCAAGAAATATGCCATTATATTTCTAGATCTTTCTATCTAGATTATATTAAAAGCATCAAAGAATTCTATTTGATCCCAAATAGCATGCCTATACATTTTTAATCTGCCATTCTTTACAGCATATTTGGATCTCACCTGGGCTATTAATAACTCTGAGTCACCATATACTTTCAGACATTTTATACCATGTTTAGTAGCAATTTCTAGCCCTAGAAAAAAAGCTTCATACTCTGTTGTATTATTTTTGCATTGAAAAGATAGCAGAAAAGAATATTTGAAAGTGGTACCCGATGGAGAAATAAATAGTACTCCAGCTCCTGATCCTTCTTTAGAATAGGCACCATCAAAGTACATCTACCACAAACCATCACTCTGTAGAGATAACTCCTTCACCAAAGGATCAACATTTTCACACTGGTGATCACTCTTTTTAATTCTGAAATTGTCCATGTCAATGTCAACACAGTAATTAATGTCAGTATCTTCATGCCACTCAATCATATGAGGTGTTCTTCCTTCTCTAGACACTTTGACATTATTTCCAGCAATATTGAATGTAGCATATGATAAATCACATTGTATACTACCCCCTCATTGAAGCACTCCACATTCTTGAAAATAGCATACCATAGTGTGGTGGAATGTCAACAACAAGTACACTCATTGTTAAAACTATATCAGGGCATACAGCTAGCTTATAAGGCATAGCTTCAATAGTACCAATAACTGGGACTTCTCTAGAATCCATTGCTTGACACCTCCCATGAGGAGTATCAACTTGTAATCGCATGGATTTCATGATTTCAACTGGCATAACAGTATTTGAAGCTCCTGAATCTATCATACAATTCTTTAGCTTCTTACCATTGATCAGTAATGTTAGAAAAATGGATCGACAACTTTTGGAGAAGTAGTTGTGTTAAGAAAAATTTCAGGAATCTCAGATTTCATCACTTTAGGTTCTTTTCCCTTGTTATTTGTTTTCTTTTCAATATGCTCTGCACTCTAAACTTTTAATGAGGGCACACTGTTCAATACTGATAAAAATTTCTCCTTGTGTTCTTTCATTTTCATCATCTCAAGGAATGGGACTTTCACTGTCATCTGAGATAAGCATTGTCCCATGTATATTGGATTTTATTTTACATCTGAGGCTTTTGTTTTTTCCATAGTGATTTTATTTTCTTCTGGCTGAATATGCACAACAGGTTCTTCTCTCTTATATTTTTTATTTTCCACTTTAGGGGAAGAAGAACTTGCCTCTGGCTCTTTAACCTTTTCCACATGCACATTTTTTTTCTCACTAGCTTTGTTTACTACTTTGACCTTATTTCTATTCGCATTTTCCCTAGGCATGTCTGTTTTAGGTACATATTTGGCATCTGTTTTGTTTTCTTTTATAAAGATGCCTGATGGTTGACTACCAACATTACCCACCACTTTGTTTCTTAAATGATAGTTGTTCCTAGCTTTGTTCACTAAATCAGTAGTGATTCTGGCTTTTTCCTCATCAGAGGCTTTTCTCACTACTGGAGTTTCCTGACTATTTTGGCCATGACACCTTATGTGATCATCCCTTTCTTCTTCCTCACTATCTGAAAAGACTTTTTGTTGGTGAAATTCAACATTTCCTTGCGAGCCATATATGTCATGATTCTCATCTTCTTCATCAGAATCCATATCATGACAAGAATATGCATTATTCATACTATAATCACATGTATCATCTTCTTCCTTATCTTGCTCCTCATTTGATTTTAAATTTAAGGAAACAACACAAAAATCAAGATTGTGTGGTGCCTCACAGGCCTCACACTAGAAATCATCATTGCACATATGAATAGCATTTTTATGCAAAGGATCGGGGGTCCTATTCTCAGTTTTCTCTTTTCTAAGTGGAGCAATAGGTTTACCATCCTTAAATTGGGTACGATAGGGGTGGTTTTTCATCCTATTTTTTGGATTGTAATTGTTATTATAGGATGTCTTATTTTCTTGCGGATCCCTATACTCTATGTACCCAGGTTCCTTTTGATTGGCTCTATTAAAGCATGGATCCTCTCTTTTACCCAACTTCCCTGATATCCTTATGTTCATTTCTATGTTCACAGCTATTTTATAGGCTTCTATTAAAGTCCTAGGATTTGTATCCCTCAATGCATAGCCCATCTTTGAATCAAAGGCATTAAGATAAGTAGCTATACATACCTTTTGATCCAGCTTCATCTTTTGGAATAGCTTGTGCATAGCTCGCTGAAATCTTGTATTGAACCCTATGACTTCTTCATTGAAATTCTTCCTTATATTATTAAACTCATTAAGCAGAAAACCTTCATTAGTCTTGTCACCATATTGATCCTTGAAAAGATTAATCAGTTCATCCATAGTTCCTATAAAACCATGAGATAAGCTCCTAAACCATTCCCTAGCATCTTCTACTAGAGATTGTACAAATAATTTCATAAGCACATCTTCATGATTGATATTTAAATCATCAATAACACCAAAGAATTTTCTCAAATGTTCTTCACAGGTGACAACATTATTACCTGAAATTTTTGGGAGATTTTCTCTCATATCTTTTGGTATCACATTAGGATAACCTAGAATTCCAAAGAAATAAAATTTCTTATACCTCTCTACAGGAAGAGGCCTCCTTTGAAATTTATCATTCTCCTTGGGAGCAAAGAATTTTCTATGGTCTTTAAAAGAAGAAGCCTTATTTTTTGATGTTGTAGGATCTTGTGTACCAGTAAATGAAATTGTAGTTGACTGCAAGAAGTCAATTTGTCTTTTCATTTCAATGGTAGCAGCTTCTACTCCAGCCTTTTCCAACATCTTGGCCACAGTTTCTTTTTATTTTCTAAGTTTTCAAGGTCAATGTCTAATTTGGACATTTGTTCTGTCAGGTTCTTCTGAGCTTTAGGCTTCTCAACTTCTATTTCTATAACTTTACTTTTTCCTTTGTCCTTAAAGTCTTGAGGACCTAACTTTTGGTGGGTGATGGGAATCTCTTGGTCTCTGTGAGACCTCTCCACATTCCTTGTAGCCTGATGTCTTAAGGTTCTTTTCCTAGTTTTATCAACATCATTATGCTCATGATTTTTCTTCTTAAGTTCTTTTTCCCTTTTCATCTGTTGAATAAGGGCAAGATGTTTCATGAGGAGTCTTTCTTCCTCTGTAAGTTCATCAGAAGGAATTTCTTCAGAATATGAACTAATTGTATTTGTTCCTTATCTTTCACTAGAAGTGCTGGTGACTGTATAGGTATCTAGTCCAAGACTTGGGGCTTGGGCTTCTAAATATTCTGAGGAATTCTCTTCTTGAATAGACTGGTTATTGTTTCTCCTTCTCGTTCTATTCTCTTCATTTCTTGGAGGAGAATCATTGATACTTTCTTGGCTTTTCTTCTGCCTCCAAGACATCCAAATTTTTGAAGTAGTGGGAATCCCACCATCCAATGTCACTTCTGGATTATTTCTCATTCTAGACCCAGTATTCATGTTTGAAAATATACTTCACTGATCACAGAGATTTCACTTTTTAGAGTCGCCATCCAATTTTGGGAAATACTAAATACTATTAGAATGACTTTGGAAACTTTTAACTGTACACTTGCTTTATCTTTTGAAACAACACCAGAGATATTCTAAAATTCTTAACAAGACCTTATAATCTCTTTCCCCAGTAGAGTCACCAATTTGTTAGCTCTTTTTCTTGTAGCACAACCTTGATGTGACAATATACTAATGTACTTGAAATATAAACTCCTATTTCATACAAAAGAAAAGCTAATTGCTGAGGGTATTAGATAATATTTGGGGATACCTATTATCACCTCCTTCTTTTTGAGATCAACTTGCTCAGGTAGGTATTACCTATGTATGATTACTGATTTGCAGTATCTTTTAAGTGGATTATCTTCTTATTGGAATGCTGAAATGTCTTTTAATGGGTCAACAAGTAAATGATTATGCAAAAGATGATAAATACCCTGATACAAATAAACATACAAGAGCAATAACAGTAATGAAAAGAGACAATCAAAGATGTAGAACAGAGATTGGAAATATTTTTATTAATGTCTTAAAGCTTCAAATACATATAGATAGACAAATAATACAAAGGCTCAGACAAATTTTAGTAGTCTGCCTTGTAATATATGTCAATGATTTTCAATTACAATCTTCTCAACTTGTTCCAATTTTCCAACCTTATACAAAATGATAGAAGAGAGTTATATATATGCCTTAACCATCTTAGAATCCTTAAAATAAGGATGCTACAAGCTTTGGATGGTTTAGGATGCCTAACCCTAAAAATACAGAAAGAGACAAAAGACAAGAAAACACCAAGCGGTGGGAGGACAAAACTAAAGAATAAGATCAGATATTTCTTTGTCTTCTTATGGATTTTGGCACCTTTGTCTGTATGTGTTCAAGATAGCATCTGATAGTTGAAATAAGATTTAGTGACTTCCGATACAGGCTAACTTACACTAATCTCTTTAATATTTCTATCCTCCCTACGCTCAAAGAACAGGCGCCAAGTGTCTCTATATTCTTCATCAATAAGGTCAATGTCCTCTGCATCAGCCTTCTTCTTTTTTGGCTTTGTCAGCGTGTCCCATGCTGCTACATCATCTTTAGCAAGCCAATTAAAGATATGGATGCTCTCTAGTTGTGCTTTCTGCCTGTTCCACCGAGTATCTATTATACTCTTGACATCTGTTAAGAATTTATTGATGTCAGTCTCAGCCTTAAAGGCTTCGTCTAAAATCTTGTTGTAGCACTCCATATCTAATTATGCATTATCATTAATAAATGCCTCTTTTTTAGGCAACTTACTATCAAACTCTACTTTCCAAGCCTCCAAGGCTTTGATCTGACTGTCATCTCCCTTGATTGGAGGAACAAATATATAAAAAGTCTGATCCAAAGATATTCATTCTGGACTCAATATAATTTAACTTGCCTTTGAAGAAAGGCAAAGTTACATTTATTTTTTCAATCTCATCACCAACTTCTAAGACTATTTCTGGAAGGTCATTCCTATGTGGTTGCAATGATGCCAACCTTTTAAACAATTGTGTCCTACTAGACCATGTTCCAAAATAGGGGTTTAAAATAGAAATATAACTTGTAACTTCAACATGTAAAATAGGAAGTTTATTATATGCATTCAAAATAAGATTAGTTTTATCCTTCAAAATATCAACCCTGTGATGGAAGATGCTAATTAACGCCCCTAAAACTATTTCATTATGCTCTATAATCTGTTGCTTTATTTCAACATTCTCCCCTGTTAACTTTGTTTGGGTTTCTTCATGAACAACCTCCTTAGGTGATGTTGGGATAACGTCAGGTTTCTAAATTAACTGATGAGTTAATTCTCTAATTGTTTTCTCTAGAGCACAAATCTTAATCTGACATAGCTCCCTATCTTTTTCAAGAGCACTGGTCTCTTCTATTAGAGTACTTTACCTCTGAGATATTTGCTCTATTTTTGCCACATTCAATTGAGAAAAATGTGATAACACTTGTGATATCTCCATGCCATTTGTGTTATTCAAAGACCACACCATCTGGTTACCTATCATGTTTTCCTGAATATTTAGTAAATTTGGCTTCTGATCCTTAGGAGCTAAGCTCCACATAGCAACAGCCTAGGATTTTGGATCAAAACCAAATCCCTTTATCAATTCTCCAACCTGGACTTGTGATGACAATTTTAAGTCTGGTTGTTTCCTTATTTGATCAATAATAAATACTGAGGCTAAATCCCAGCCCTCAACAAGTAAAATCCCACTAGACTTAACCATTCTCCTTGTTTCCTCAGTAGAAATATCCTCTGTTTTAGGATCATAATCTTGTATAACCTGTAAGGCTTATGCTGTTACTGGCTCTCCTCCATCTAACTGAAGTTGTCTTCCAACTTCCTGCTACTTATGCCACCTACGAAAGTCTTTAAATTCCTTGGTTTTTATTAAGTTATCATCATCTAGGAATTGTTGCTGATGAATTATCCTTTCATCAATGCATTCTTTAAGAGCTAAATCAACATTCTCCTCTTCATCCTGTTGCAAATTTTTTCCTTTTCTAATCTCCTTTCTTATTAAATGATCATATGGCCTGTTTCCAGGAAAAAGGGCACTACTTTTATCCTTTTTCTTCTCTTTTCTCACACAGACCATTGCCTGGGAGGGTTCTCCAATTTCAATTTTTTTCTTTTTGAGAGGAGGTTCATTAGTAACCTCTATTTCTGGGACCTCTGTCGGGTCGATGATATTCTCATATCCTTCTTGTTCTTCTTCTTCTCCTTGATTTACTGGTAGGGTTATAGGTGAAGGGTAGCCTTCACCATTGTCTTCATCATACTCTAATTCAGAGTGCTCTGGCTGACCTTTCTCAGGAACTACAAGTGCTTCCTCTAATTGATTGCACAAGAAACTATGAGACTCAATCATACCCTCTATCCTTTTCAAATATGGTGAATAAGGAAAGAAACCTCCAAATTATAATCCTTTCCTCTTTACCTATCTTTCCAGGTCCATTAATTCTTTGATTTTATTTTCTCTTGAGATCACCACCTCATCCTCAAGAATATTTCTAATAACATCTTCTTCTCTGCCTTCTTCATGCTCATAGGTATAAGGAATAGTAGGGGTTAGGAGCTTCTTGGCACTTACAATGAAACCCTCTGTATCAGTGTACCTATGCAATGTTGCACCCATCCTTTAATGGCTTAGCCAGTTGCTCATTAAATCTAAGGCTCTCTTGCCAATAGTAAATTGGTATATTTTGAACTTCCTGGGGGTGAAAGTTCCTTTTCTATGAGGATCCTGATGCTCCTTATATGTCAACATAAGTTGCCACACAAGCTCCATTGCTGCAATTCTGGCAGGGACATGAAATGGAAGTATATGTGGTGGATGTGTACATCCATACACTCTGATCATGGTAAAGTTATGCTCCAAGAAAAAGTCACCCCAGTTGTGATCTCCAGGCCACTTGTCTACATATTCACAAGGCCTTAATAATTGTAATAACTTTGTTGGTAATATGGTCTTATTCACCCCTAAGCACTGCAGTAATGGATAAACTATCCAATTTTCAAATGCACAGAAATGAGATCCCTAGTAGTATAGTTCCAAATTCTTACCCAAAACTGAATACAGTTGGGTTGACCTTGGTAAATTCTTTATGGCATCAAATTATTCAAATCCATAACAGGGTAGTTGTAATACATTAGTAAATGCATTAGGATGGATTAATGTAAAAGCTTGGGCTCCTTTTCCTTTTTCTTTATGGCCACAAACCCCTCATGTATCTTATTAATTATATACTAGATATAATCATATGTTGTGTTGGTATGAATATCCTGTAATTCTAGGGTAATAGTCAAAATATCTTTAGTGATTCTCTCTAAACCCCTGTCCCTTCCTAGTACTCGGTAGAGTGCAAAAGAAATGTATTTGATATAATGGTTTAAATCCTTATAAGCATAAGGAGCAAGTCCTGGCACGGGGGCAATATAGTTCTTAGTCTGACTAGGAATATGTCTCTATACTAGACCTTTGACTACCCCAGCCTATTTCTCAGACCTAGCTTCCTCTTTCTTTAGGTCTATTTTTGCTGCCATAGGAAAGTAGAGATTGAAGGCTTTCATAAACGAATTCCAGTTTAAGGCTAGTAACATAGTGCCATCACTTCTCTTGATTGTCTTAGAAAGTTCATCATAATTATTCGCTAAGGCTAAAACAAGATCAGTGTCTATGAATACATCAGGGACAATTCGCCTAGCTAACCCACAAGTCAAAGGGTTTAACATAGGTACAACTTCATCAAAAAATTTATAGAAATAATTGAAAAGAGAATAACCTGATGATCCTGGAGTTTTGACATCTCGGATGTATGCTAGGTCATCAATCAACATGTCATCCTTTAACTTCTTGTTCTGTGTCGATCATGGTAGTAATTTCAAAAATTCATCTGAGAAATTCCTCTTTCCCTTTGCTTCATCCTCCATTTCTTCACTTCTCCCACTGGTGGAAGCCACACTGACTGCTCTGCTAATCTTGGCTGCTTGTTTTTATCCATCCTTTTAACCGATATTGAAACAAAAATATTCACTGGAAACCCTTATTTCTGCACTGTAATAAACTGAAAACAATCTAGGCTCTGAAAATTAATCAAATTCCTTGAATTCTGAACTGAGAACCTCAATTCACTTGAGTTTTCAAAAGCTGGTAACTCTCCTTTTGCAACACTGATAACTTGGTGATTTCTTCGCTCTAGATTCTGAAAGCAATGTAAATGATAATGAAACTCATATCACCTATTTATGGAAAAGAATAATCAATGTACATAGCTCATAATTGGGTAATCCCATCACTTCTGCCTTCAATTCATCACACTATTAATTCAATGCTTTCCTAGCCGTAGCCTCTGATTATGAAAGGAAATCAAATTTCAAATGAGTACAAAATTGATGAAAATCCTTATTAAATTTGACAAGAGATCCATTCTATTCTGATTGGCTAATTCCCAGACATCTCAGCTACCTTTCCAAGCTGTCATAGCTTTTCTAAATTCTTATTGGTTAATGACTTTTCCACTTTGGTGCGTCAGCAACTGTATTAACTTTATCATGCTTAACTTTTACTTTTGCCATTCAGTGACCTCACGATAGCAGCTTATCTCCATGTCGCTGAGAAAAATGCTCAATCATTGTTATTTTCTGAGACTTGGAAACACAAGGTTTTATTAACTTCAGCTTGAATCCTAATTACCTTCTGGTGATCACGCGACTGTGAAAAGCTAAGTAGGTGAAAGATTTACTTTTACTCAAGGTTTACTCTGAGACTACGTGATCACCGTTGATCTCTTTTTAATCTAACGCTCTTCACTAAGTCTCGTAATCTTTTGATATGACCATACACTACTCTGAGACTTCACAACATAAGCATTATACCTTTACTTTTACATTTAAATTCCTTATGGAGACTATGCGACTAGAACTTGTCTCACTATCACTGAACAAATTTCACTTTATCATATCCATCAAGAGATTTCTTGACTACCATTGATCTTTATTATTTCAGCATCTGATGATCGGTATTAAGTATCATAATATTTATATCTTATCTTAATATGTCTTGAGTCCTGGCGACTAAATTATAATATTACTTTTATTTCCTTTTGTCTCTTAATCGCTGGAAGAAAATTCACTTAGCCATCTTATTTGGAGACTAGTCAACAACCATTTGATCTATCTTGACAACATCTGACGGTTCCTACTAAGTCTCATAAACTTTTATGTAAACCCTAAATCATTACGAGACTTGGCGACAACACTCTTTGTCTCATAATCGCTTGACCCTGCTTGACTTTTTTATTTTGTCAAGCGATCACGCGACTCCCATCTGATCTGGCTTCCATCCAATGGTTGTCGTTGAATCTCTAGTTCTTTGACTTAACTCATCTTTTATCCTGAGATTTGGCAACAACAATGTTATTTAATCTGACATCTATCTTGCTTTTATCCAGAGACTTAGCGACTGTTGAATCTCCATGTCGCATGATAATTTCTAAACCGTAGTTGTGATTAGGAGACTTCCCGACTGTCGTTAGATTAAATCTCTGATCAACAGTTGTCACAATCTCCAGTTCTTTCACTTAACTCACTTTTGATCATGAGACTTGGCAACAACACTAAAATTTTAACACTTGAACTTAACTCATAACCATGGGTTTCATCATGAGATAACGCGACTGAGCAATCTTGAAGTCGCCATATAGAATTACTAACTCTGATTTCATTAAGAGACAATGCGACCAAAGCCTTTCTTTAAGTCTCTTGATCATAAGGAATATTTGTTCTTTCTCATTAGACTAAGTGACAATAATATAAGCACATGCAAATTACTCAGACATAAGTTATGAAAAGTAACATGAAAATAGAACTCGACTGAGAATTTTAGGGCTTTTTACATTTTCGACTAGAAATAACTCTAGGTTTTAGGGTTTCTAGTATTTTCAACTAGGTTTCGAGCAATAACAACTTTTGCAAAGGCATATAAGCATTTTCAGACATGATTTTTAACGTTTTGGGCATAGGAAAGATAGGCATCTTCAAAATTTTACAAGGCAAAATCAAAAAATAGGAAATACAACCAACAATCTCATCAGGGAAATCACCATCTGTCTCCAGTAATGGCACGTGACATTATAATTGCATCCAATTCTATTGTTGACTATACTGAAAGTTTAGCTAAGGGTGTTACTAATATGCTATCCTTTGGTCTCTCCTTAGTTACATATAAAGGAATTCCATCAAGAATTTATTCACGATGTTCCAAAATATTCTCTTCCTTAGCCACAGGGCCGTCAGTTCTCTTCAACACTTATATGTTAATTTGGTTCTTGAAAACATTCCTTTTATATGCTTATAAGACTTCTTCATAAGGATCCCTCTTTTTTATGGTGGCTTTCCTCTCCATATTTCATATTAGATCATCAATAAGCATTGGAGTGTGTTCAAATCCCCTTAGTTTATGTGATGCTTTTGCTCATTGGATGTATCCTTTAGGGTCAAAGTTTTTCCTCGGGCTATCAGTTGGCATGTGATAATAATCCAACTTTGAATTGATCAAATCATAGATTCCTATGTTTCAAACATGAATTCTTCAATTGCCAAACATCTAGGCATGAAAGATTATTTATTGTGTGATCTCAAATGCAAGGCACTAGAAGAAAAAATTTGTCTAATGATTTCAAGGTAGGCAACTTTGTCAAGAAACAATTTAGGTAGAATGTAAGGGCATCCTTCAAATCCATATATCCTTATCTGTGTGTGATTATTGAAACAATACTAGTCACCCCAATTATGATCCAAAGCACATTGTTCATCAAACTCTTGAGGTCTAAGAAAACTTTTTATTTTGGATGACAATGAAAAATCATGAGGGTGACCCAGTAATTTATACTATGGTTTCACAAAATGATCTTCAAAACATACATATTGGCAATTAACAAACCTATGATCCCAAATAGACAACCACAATTACACTGGTTTACGAAAACCCTCTTGTCATACTCATTTATCGGTAACTCTTTTCCCCACAACCATATTTCTTGACCAACATAAGGAAGAATGTGCGTGAGAAATAAGTAATGTTTAAAATACATTTGGATAGGGTCAATTTTTATCTTCTCAAGGACATGATATATTTGACTGACCAAATATGAGGCATAATCAAAGGCACACAGGTCTTTTGATTGTACATCCAATGTCAAACCCATAGCTTCTATATCCATTAGCAGGGGAGCTTCCATTCCTAGGACTTGCCCCACTGTGCAGTATGTATATTTCACATAAGGATGGAACAAGATCACATCATATGGAGGTTTGTCACTATCTTCAAACACACAGAGTGCCCTTTCTTTTCTTGGTCAGTGAATTGGTAGTCTCAATCTCTTGTATGCACTCTCAAGGGAAAAATATTCCTCATTAAGTTTTCATGTATCAACGTGGCTTTCATAGTCTCATTCTAAATCAAATAATCTCTCAATGTAATCTTTTGTAATGGGCAACATGGGATTCCTTTTATAATCATATATAGTTCTATTTTTGGGATCATACCTATCAACAATTACTTTTATAAGCTCTACATTTACACATACATTTAGGACTACTAATTTTCCCAAATTTAATTGCCAAGGATTACTGATAGGTTCATCTTCATTCTTTCTTTTGTAATGGAACATAAAAGAATCATATCCACTTTATATTGCCCAAATATCACCTAGGTCCTTGAATTTATCATCTAACCCCTCCTTCCTGAGTTTAAGTGTTTTCAATCTTTGTCCAGAGGTTGGGAATTGATCTAAGAAGCCCTGGTTTAATGGAATCCCTTCTTTTTTATGTCATTTTGGCCTCACTTATTCACCACTATTTAATTTAGGAGGCTTCTTTTGTTTCTTGGCCCTAGGTTTTTTGAAAGTTGAAGGCTCCATGAAAATGAACAGAATGTACCCCAAAAATCATAGAAAAACCTACATGTTATGTTGACACTAAGATGTGTTCTCCTTCAAACTTTTTGTGATTGTCAATCTACTCTTAAATTATGCTCACAATCATTCACAACATGTGAATTTATCTCTTCATAATCTGATACAAATGAGTTATTGCAATGGTCATAAATGCTCATACTTTTAAATATATGTGTCGATGTGACTCCATYGCTATCATGATCCATGGAAAAAAGGCACTTTCCTAGTTTATATGAAACATTCCATAGCACCATCGATATTTCTTCCCCAAAAATTCATTGATGAACACAATCAGTGACCTCTTCAAAAATCCCCTTTTCAATGGCATATTCACCCTCGAACAAACTTCTTAACACTCCATTGACTCCAATGTTTCATCGAAAGGAATTTTGATGGAATGAGGACACAACATCAATTTTGATTTATCAATGAAAACCCTTACTTCGTTGAACATATAATATGTTTGATCGATTCTTCCTCCCCCTCGATTTGGATTTTTTTGATGGGGCAATAAAACCACTTCTTCAACATGACTCTCTTTCGTAGGTTTCATTGAAAAGCTTTTCAGCAAGACATTCTAAGTGTTTATTGATTCTTTTATCAATGCTTATTTCTTTCTGGTAAATACCAATAGTTGCTTTATCGAAAAAGTATCTTGTCCGTTTGGAGAAATTTGTTCCATACCTTTTTTTTGATAAAAAAGAAAGTTTGCTTCATTGAAATATATCTTTTCAATGGGGCTTTCCATTTTGTTCAAGCATTCTCCTAATTTATATATGTTCATACTTCATCTATAAAAACTTTCTGTGGGACCATTGGCATGTTGGACACCGCCCATCTACTTAATTTGATCTTCTGTGGGACCCTAAATACATCCACATACATAGTTTCATCAAAATGATTATGACTCATTTGGATCTCATCCGCAAGGAAGATATTTTAATAAAAACTTATCGATGGGAAAATCCTTTTGATGAGGCCATTCATGGCTTGTTCGATACCATTGTCTCATCGAAAACTATTTTCGATGTAACCGTGCACCTCCATATTCGATATTACATCTTTTGGAAAAAAAATGTTTCTAGGCACTTTCGTTCTATTGTATTTTTGATGGAGCATAAAATGTTTATTAACAGTTCCCCTTTGCATCCCTCTACAGGGTATTTTGTGCAACCTGCAACTTTGTACTAAGACACAAAACAATTAGATTAAAAATTCTTTACAATATTCACTGAAAACTCTACTTTTGCTGAAGCATATTTGGATATATAGGTGATTTATGGACAAAGGTGGGCATTTTATCAAGTTTATCAAGGTTACTGTTGTGATAAATTTTTTATAAGAAAAATTTGCTAGCTTCAACAAAAATTTGGTGATGACTAGAAAGGCTCACAAAAGAAGATCATTTGGGTGTCTATCAACACTTTTCTAATCAAAATTGTGTCAAGATTTTTGAGGCCCCAACAATGACACATTTTGAAAACATCCTTAACAATTGGGATGGTTCTAACTGGGAGGAACAAAAAATAATCTTAGATAACATTCCTAGAATTATAACAGAAGAACAAAATAAAATGTTGAACAAAAAATTATCTAAGACAACTTAGTTTAAACAACAGTAAAATAACTACATCCTGAAAAGGCCTCCGGGCCTAACAGATTTCCATCATTTTTCTTTAAGAAATGATGGAGGAGATGAGGTCATAGAGGTACTTGAAAGTATAAGACACTCAGAAGAATATTAAAGGAAATAAATAACACCTTTATTGCTTTAATTGCAAAAAAATAAAATGCATAGAATTTACACGATTACAAACCTTTTTCATTGTGCAATATCATTTACAAAATCTTAACCAAAACTTTGGCCAATATAATTAAGAAATTACTCCTGAAATTAATTGTTGATAAGAAAACTGGGTTTGTTCCCTGCAGATCCTTCTTTAATGGAGTGCTAATAGCGTAGGAAGCTATTCACACAGCTCAACAGAACCATGAACCTAGTATGCTAAGAAAGTTAGATTTTAAGAAAGCCCATGATAAAGTAGATTGGATCTTTCTATGCAAGTGCATTGAAGATTTTGGTTTTTCAAAACAATGGATTCGCCTAATGTTTGAGTGTATTTCAAGTCCAAGATTCTCCATTTTAGTTAATGGGTCTCTAGAAGGATTTTTAAACATCTCAAGAGGATTGGGACAAGGGGACCCAATATCCCCCTTCCTATTTATCATCAATGATGATGCCTTAGGAAGATCACTTACAAAGGATATGAATAGTGGGAGTCTAAGAGGAGTCAAAATAACAAGTGAATTAGAGGCTATTACTTATCAACAATTTGTTGATGATACAATGCTATATGGGAAGGGGGACAAACAAGAAGATATAAATATAAAAGAGATTATAGAGGCTTACACCAATGCATCTAGGCAGCAAATAAATGAGGAAAAATCAGAAATATTTTTCTTCAACAAAGACAAGAAAATAAAGCTTGAAATTAGTAGGATCTTGGATTTTAAAAGAGGTGAATTGTCATGCAAATACCTTGGTGTACCTTTAGCTAAAGGTAGCAAAACTAACAAATTATGGGATCAGGTACTGACAAAATTATACAAGAAGGTAGAATCATGGAAGGGGAAGTGGTTCTCCATGGCTAGTAGAGTAACAATGATCAAATTATTTTTATCAGTCATCCCTATATATCAGATGACATGTTGTAGCCTTCCACTAGGAATAAAAAGACAAGATTATTAAGAAGCTAAGAACCTTCTTTTGGCAAGGCACAACTGAGAAGTCTAAAATATCCATGATTGTGTGGGAAGAAATTTGTAAACCCATAGAAGGAGGTATTTATTTTAAAAACATCAAAGAGAAAAATAAGGCTCTAGGGGAAATAATTGTCTAGAAAATGTACAAAGACCCAAATATAAAATGGGTTAAAATATTATGATATAAATATTTAAATGGGTCGATCCACTAAGAATTTTTAGAACAGTGTCACCGTCAAATGGATCTAGAGTATGGGACTTTAAAAAGGAATGCAAGGAAGTTATGAATGATGGCATATCTTGGGATATAGGATCAAAGATTGAGCCCTCTTTTGGCAAGATTCTTGGGTGGATACCCTGCTATGGACACATTAGTAAATGATAACCAATCAAAAGAAATCCTCAAAAGTAGATGGGGAAGATATGTTAAATACTATATAGAGATACCAAGTAGTAACCCAGCCCTGGTTTGGAAGTAGAAATCAATGCATGGACTAAACTTACTAGGAGGGGTACAATCAAAGATAAAATAAATTTTGGAGTGTACAAAGATAACAGTAAGAAATGAAAAAGACAACGTAGTATGGGTAAAAGCCAAAAAAAAAAAGAGAATATAATACAAGAGATGGTTACAACTACCTAATAAAAAGAAGAAAAAAGACTCAATTACCACTGCATTTGCTAGAACAAGAACTTCTTGCCAAAGGCTGGGATATTTTCATGTGTAGCTCTTAAGAAGAAAATCTTAACATTAGAATGGTTCACTAAAATGGGATATTGCGAACCATCCAGATGCTCTCTCTGTGAGAAAAGAGAAGAAATTGTAGACAAAATCCTAATCAATTATTACTATGAAAATAAGTGTTGGCAGTGGTTATGCAATAAATTAGGATGGAAATCAGCCTTACCCAACGATATATTAAGCCACTTCCAAAGTTGGCGTAGATACCAAAATAATAATCTCTATAGAAACATTTGGATTAAAGCCCCATCATTATTAATATGGGAGATATGGAAAGAACGTAATAGGAAAATATTTAAAGGTAAAGTGATGGGATGGGAATAAATTTCAAATAAGATTGAAGAAACTATAGTAGAAATAGTAAATAACAGAAATAAAAGCGGTCAAATGAGAAACAAGAAGTTTACAAACTGGGATGAAAAAATGTGGAATCGATGGAATGGTTTAAAATTCCCCCATTTATAGGAGAAGGCAAAGGGGCTGATATTCAAAGAAGGAAAGAATGCAAGTGGGTTTCCCCAAAGTTCAGATGGTATAAACTAAACTTTGATGGAGCCTCAAGGGGTAACCCAGGAGTGGCATTAATATGATTCAAAATTCATGATTGGGAGGGCATAGAGATTGCTCATTTAGCAATACCAACAAGGGTAGAATCTAATACATATGCTAAGTTCTCATCCCTTTTGGAAGGACTACTATTTTACAATTGAAATAGAAGGGGACTCAGTTATTGTACTATAAATGCAATAAGAAAAGGATCTGCCCCAAATTGGTTTTTAAATGTATTATTAAAAAGAGCAGTTGATCTTCTCAAATATTTCAAAAACTATATGATCAACCAGATATACAAAGAAGGGAATGGGATAGAAGAAAAAATAGCTAATCTAGGGGTTGATGGGGTGATAAAAGAAAGCATAGGCTGAATTCTGGGCTATAGGAATATGGGCAGATAAACTTAATGACATATTTATAAATATATATCAATAGAAACCTCTTAATAGTCTAATACATTTGTGCATGATAATATGCATGAATATGTACTTTGATATTTATCCATACTCTATATACACAAATAGATTAGGCTTATAAAGAGGTTTTATTATCATATACTTATATATATGCCTATTTGGTGGGTGCACTTCTCTTCCTTTACTTTTTTGTAGATTGTCATTCATTTGTCTTCCTTTTTTGGTTTTTGTTTGGAGTACTATTATTTTATTACACACACACACACACACACACACACACACACACGTGTGTGTGTGTGTGTGTGTGTGTGTCATTTGTTTTGGAAGGTTGGGTGGTGTTATTTCTTTCCTTTATACTGGTCATTCTTGCTTAGCGGTCTAGATCTATAGGTTTTGGGTATGTTTCCCTTTTAGGATTTATACTCCTTTCTTGGTCTCTGGCAGAGTCTCTTAGTCACCTTGTTTAAGCATGTTGATTATGTTGGTTTAGTATTTTATGCTTGATCTTCATTTATGTTAGTGGTATCGAGCTGGCAACAAACGATGTCTAGATTAGTCTAGAAGTTTCCACTTTATTGAAATCATCATCTTCATTAATGATTGTCAGGTTAGATGGTTAAATGATTATCAAACCTTGATAGTGTTAGTAATAAATGAGAGGGGGGGTGAATCAGTGGCCTCAAAAATTAATCCTCAAATCAACCCTTTAAACTGATAACCACCAATTATATCTCAAGTTATCTTCTATCCTACAAGATGAATGCCATGAAATAATTATATCAATTTACTACTTTTCAGATTGCTCTGTTGAACCTTCTTATGTTTCTTTACCGATAAGCAGTCATCTATTTATCGAAATATAGTAAATATGTAGAGTATACCGATCAGTCCAGAATTAACTATGTAAGATACAATACAGTAAAGAAATGAATCATACACACATAACACATGGATTTTTAACATGGAAACCCTGTTAAGGGAAAAACCACTAGGATCGGTACCCCAAATTTTCACTCTTCTAAAGTGAGCCCTGTTAAGAGCC
>MU225850.1:1689609-1702577 GCA_018584345.1 Thuja plicata
TTAAGAGCCAACCCTGTTAAAGGTTATAAACACACTGTTAGGTGTGACCTTGTTAGAGGATTTAGAAATAGTTTGTCAACTAGTATCTGGCATCTAATGCTACCATCCTTGATCAAACTCTCTTGGCTTGTCAATAGGTATCAAGCATATCCAATGCTACTTTTGTGATCAAAATTTTTGATACTCCTTGGGATGTATCTCAATTGAAAAAGACTTTTAAGTCCTACTTAGTTAAGAGGCTTATTTGCTTCAATGGTTAAACTGAAACACTATTGATCTGTTCATACATACAACTCAATTACAGATTTTAAGATCTATTATAGGTCCATTACTTCACTGATCAATATAATCAAATATATACCTTTGCTCCACACTTGTTCTGCTTTGTGATGCTTGTCTCACTATTCGTCAGTGTCTGCAGAATATAGCTCTTCTTGTATCTTGTTGATCAGGACTGAAATGAAGACTTTCTTCTCCTTCAGATCTTCTTTAGCATCTTTCCTCTTCTTCTTCACCCCACTCACACAATTCATAATGAATTGATTTTGTCTCTTATAGACATGATTTCCTCTTTTTTAGGATTTCTTGATCTTGGCATGTTCAACAATCTTTGCTAATAGATTTAAAGAAAATCTCTAGTCTGATCTCATAGAGATCTTCTTTCCAACTGGACAAAGAAGCTTTAAATTGATTACTTATCTCTGGCTTTATCTGGATGATTAAAACAATGATAAGTATCCGTTAATTCTATATTTAGCTTCTTGATAGCTAAGCATTTTTGTCATTTTATGAACTCTCTGTTCTGTCGGTCAACACTTTAGTTAGTCATCGGTGCTAACTGACTATTCTGTCAGTGTGACTTTAGTTGTCATTGGGATCTCCATCCTTGTCTTCTCCGTCAGGCAACATTGAAACTCTATCTATTGGGTTACTCTGTGTTTTTCTCGTTGGGCAACATTGTAACTCTTCTTGTCGATAATGTTGTGCATTTCTTCGTCAGGAAACACTGTGACTTTGTTCTTTTACTCTAACCGTCGGGTGCACTCCATCGGTGTATGTAGTCACTTAGTGAATACTTGAACTATATGCATTAATGAGAGCATAGCCTTTGATTCATTGATTCTTTGAAGTCTTTGGCAGTATTACAATGACCATACAGATTATATCAAGTTGACATCAATGACAATACAATACATTAACTGATTTAATGCCTTGTATGATCATCAACTTAACATCTTCAAACATTCAATCAGTTACATGTCATCAATCTCTCCCTTTGGCATTGATGGAAACATACTACATTATCATACTATACTATTTCTAATACAATATGAATTATACACTTTCATCAAGCTTTTTTAATGTAACTTATTACAAATGTATGGCTATCGGTAAGCTCAAATAGCTTTGATTTGATTCTTGCAGCTTTCTTTCTGTCTTTAATCCCTTCTCTAGATGGATGTAGAATCTTTCTTTCTCTGATGTGATGTGTTCTCCTTCTGTGTCAAACTCTCTCCCTTGGACTTTGCTCCTTTCTTTTGATGTTTTCTCTCCCTTTCTATTTTCTCTTCCTTTCTGATTGCTTTTCTATCTTTGGATAATCTCTCCCTGAGATGATAATGGATATAGAATCTATGTATGATAATGAGATATCTCTCTCCCTTTAATAGCAATGCCAAACATCTTTTAAACAATTTGTATTTGATAGTTATGTCAAGTGGATCCTTTCTATCCATAATATATTCCTTGAATTTCCCAATTCATCGGTAATACCTCTATTGCTCGGAGTAGATAAATACCTTGTTGTGTATAGATTTATCTTTGAAGTCCATTTTTTTTCTTACATCAAAATGAATGATATTCTAATAATATGTAGGCTAATGCAGCCTTCTAGTCAGCATTGGGTGGTGGCTTGGTGAAGATAGACAAGGTTCTGACCCCTAGTCTCTTTCTCAAGTACTCAAATGTATCATTGGGTGGTGGCTTGGTGAAGATATCGGCCAATTGTTCCTTTGATTGCACATACTCAAGTATAACCTCCTTTGCATGAACTTGTTCTCTTAAATAATGATACTTGATGGCTATATGCTTTGTTTTAGCATGCATGACTAGATTCTTGGAAATGTTTATTGCACTGGTATTATCATAGTAGATAATTACTGGTTCTAAAATTTTCATATGCATACCTTCTAGTAATTGTTTGATCCATGCAATATTTGAGCAATTTGCAGTAGCAGCAACATACTCTGCCTCTACAATAGATTGTGAGATGCATCCTTGTTTCTTACTGATCCATGTGACAAGTCTATCACCCATGAAGAATGCTCCTCCAGTTTTGCTTTTCCAGTCATCAATATTTCCAGCCCAATCAGCGTTAGTAAAAACCTTAAGTTCAAATTTTCCTTCTCTTCTATACCATAATCCATATTCCTCAGTATTCTTCATATATCTTAGAATTCTTTTCATAGTAGTCATATGTGATTCCTTGGGATTAACAGAAAATCTAGCAACTATTCCTACTGCATGTGCAATATCTGGGCTAGTATGTACAACATACATGAGTTTTCCAATCATAGATTTGTACAAAGTCTTATTTACCTTTGATGACTTGTCTTCCTTTGTAAGTTTTCATCCACTTTCCATCGGTGTTCCAACTAGTTTGGATTCTTCCATCTTGAATATTCTCAGTACTTCTTTGATGTACTTGGATTGTGTAATGAAAATACCTTCATCACGTTGCATGATCTATAGACCAAGAAAGAACTTGATCTCTCCAAACATAGACATCTCAAACTCTTTGCTCATTTCATTTTCAAATTATTTGCATAACATATCATTTCCTTTAAATATGGTGTCATCAAAAAATATCTCAGCAATCAAAATGTTAGCATCAGTATCTTCCTTCAAGTAAAGATTAATATTTTCACTAGTTCTTACAAATCCAATACTTATAAGATAGGAATGAAGTCTTTCATACTAGGCTTGGGGTGCTTGTTTCAATCTATACAGGGCTTTGTGAAGTCTACATACCATGTCCCTCTTGTCTGGATCAACAAACCCTTCTGGTTGTTCAATATATACCTCTTGTTAAAGTATTCCATTTAGGAATGCAGACTTGACATCCATTTGATATACCTTGAATCTTTTATATGCAACATAAGCAAGTAATATTCTTACTCCTAGCCTAGAAACAGGTGCAAAGGTCTCTCCATAGTCAATTCCTTCTTCTTGTGCATACCCCTTGCATACTAGTCTTGCTTTATTTCTTGTGACTTCTCCATTCTCATTCAACTTATTCCTGAATATCCATTTTGTACCAATGACATTCTTTTCATCTGGTCTTGATACAAGTGTACATGTGTTTTTTTTCTCTATCTGTTCAATCTCTTCATTCATAGCACTTATCCATTCATCATTATCTAGTACAACATTAACAGATTTGGGCTCATAATCACAAATAAGGCATCTTGTATTTAGAGACTTACTTCTAGTTCTCATACCAGCCTTTTTATCTCCTATGATCTAGTCTCGTGGATGGTTCCTTCTGACATATCTTGCAAGTATAGGTCCAACTCTTTGTCTATCAGCTTGATCATCATTTTGTTCTTCATTCTGTTCTCCATCAAGTTGTGCATCATCTTGAACAATATTCTGATCATCGATATTTCAGCCTGATGCTCGGGTGCAATGATCTGTTGCTTGGGAGCTCTACATTGTTGGTAGGGTAGAGTGTCAGGTTCCTCCTTGTAAGTAAACTTATTGTAGTCCTCTGGTTCTTTAGTGCTTTCCTTTTCATTCTTCTCTGCAAATTCATCTATCTTTACATTTGCACTTTCAACAATTTTGTTAGAGGCTTTGTTTAGACATTTATAAGCCTTGCTCTTGGTAGAATACCCTATAAAAATTCCTTCATCACTCTTGGAGTCAATTTTTCCATTTCTATCATCTCTTAAGATATAACATTGACTGCAAAAAATTTTGAAATAAATTACATTGGGTGTGTATCCATACCATAGCTCATAAGGTGTCTTTTTGGTGTCTTTCTTCAACTGTACTTTGTTCAATGTGTAAACAGCAGTATTGACAACTTCCCTAATGAAGATTTAGGTGATACCTTTCTCTATCATCAGTGTCCTTGCACAATCAACTATGGATCTATTTCTTCTTTCATAAATTCCATTCTGCTATGGTGTTCTCGGTGTAGGGACCTATCTTTTGATTCCATGCTCATTACAAAAGTTAGTGAATTCATCTAATCATATGTAAATTTCCCTCCTCTATCTGACCTTAATCAATTTAACTCCTTACCACATTGCTTCTCAACCATTTCTTTGTACCATTTAAACATCTTAAATACTTTTGATTTATCTTTTAGAAACATGACTATCATCATTCTAGAGTAATCATCAACAAAGAGAATAAAATATCTATCTCCATAATAACTTTTTGTCCTCATAGGTCCACATAAATTACTATGGAATAATTCTAGAATTGCATTAGATGTATGGGTTTTGCTTTTAAAACTAGACTTTGTCATTTTACCTTTTTGACAATTATTACACATGATGTTGTTGGGCTTGGTCATCGTCGGTAAGCCTCTAACATTTCTCTTTTTGCTAATCTTTATCATGTTGTCAAAATTCACATGACACAATCTTTTGTGCCATAGCCATATGTCTTCATTTGTAGTAATCAAACAAGTGGATTCAGTATCATTCAAATAGAATAAGTTACCTTTTGTCTGCTCATCGGTACCAATTAGATTTCCTGATTTATTGAAGATCTTTGCCTTCTTATTTTCAAATGCTACTCTATGACCTGAATTATTCAACTGAGAAACACTCAATACATTATAATTCAATCGATTTACCCAATAATTATTCTCACATTTTATATGGTTATTCAACATTATTGTTCCTCTACCTTCTACTGGACAAGGTATGTCGTTACCCATTCTTATTGAACCACCTTTATAGTATTCAAAGGTCTCAAAAATTTTCTTATCACCGGTCATATGATGAGTGCAGCTACTATCTATGATCCAAACATCATTTTTTCTAACCTTAGATATGAGAGTTGTTTCTACATACCTTTCTTTATCATCATCTAAATCATCCTTTACAACCACAAACACCATCTCAATGTCTTCATCAGATTCGGTGTCAGTATCATCATCTTTGCATTTTGCTAGGTAACTGGCCTTCTTTCCTTTGTCCGTAGTCTTGGGTATCTCTTATTTCTAATTTTTGGTAGATTTTGTAATCACCTCTGTCAGACATCTTTTCAAATGACCAGTCATTACTTCTATCATCTTTTCTTCTATTAGTACATCTTGCAGCAAAGTGTCCAATCTCTTTGCAATTAAAACAAACAAGTGGTAATTTACCTTTGCCTCTCTGCATTCTTCTGGCCATAAGTGCCTCAATTTCATCAAGGTTATCTTCTTCACTTTCACTATCACTATCTTTTCTCATAGTGTTTTTATGACTTGAGTTACTTATTCTCCTAGAAGTTTTGAATGTAGACTCTATATTTGGTAAGACACTATTATCAAAGTTATTCATCTCAAATGAAATCAGTCTTCCAATTAAACTGTCTAGAGTAACATTGCTATTTGCTACTGCTCTCATTTCTTGAATGGAAGATACCCTAATAGCATAAGTAGGCAGTAAGGTTCTTAGAATTTTACTTACCACTATATCTTCTTCTAGTATTCCTCCAACTCCTCAGATAGCATTAACTACCTCTTTGATTCTTGTGTTGTAGTGAGTGATGTTCTCACCTTCTTTCATTTTGAGATCATCAAAATTTCCTCTAAGGCTTTCTACCTTGGCTCTCAAAACATTTTTGTCATCACCATGTACAAGCATCAATTTATCCCACATCTGCTTTGCAGTCTTGTAGGATTTGACATCTTCAAATTCAGCATCAGAGAGTGAGGAAGCAAGCTCTATCATCATGCAGTTGTGTTCATGCTTCTCTCTCATTTTTTCAACTGTTGGTGCTCTTGTTGACAACACATTCAATTTCTAAGTATTGAGTAACATCATTACCAATACCTAATAAGTGGAGTCTTATTCTGCTCTACCATGAAGCAAAATTATCTTTGTTTAACTTGGGCACATCTCATCTATTCATCTTCTGATCTTTATCTTAGGTCTTGAAACCTTCCTTTCTGAGCACACAATCTCTAATACCAATTTTTATTAATAACTGAGACTGGGGGGTGAATCAGTGGCCTCAAAAATTAATCCTTAAATCAACCCTTTAAACTTATAACCACCAATTATATCTCAAGTTATCTTTTGTCCTACAAGATGAATGCCATGTAATACTTATATCAATTTACTACTTCTCAGATTGCTCTATTGAACCTTCTTCTGTTTCTTTACCAATAAGAATTCATCTATTTACCAAAATACAGTAAATATGAAGAGTATACTGATCAATCCAGAATTAACTATTTACGATACAAAATAGTAAAGAAATGAATCATACACACATAACACATGGATTTTTAACATGGAAACCTTATTAAGGGAAAAACCACCGGTACCGGTAACCCAAATTTTCACTCTTCTAAAGTGAGCCTTGTTAAGAGCCAACCCTGTTAAAAGTTACAAACACACTGTTAGGTGTGACCTTGTTAGAGGATTTAGAAATAATTTGTCAACTAGTATCTGGCATCTAATGCTACCATCCTTGATTAAACTCTTTTGGCATGTCAATAGGTATTAGGCACATCCAATGCTACTTTTGTGATCAAACTTTTTGATACTCCTTGGGATGTATCTCAATTGAAAAAGACTTTTAAGTCCTGCTTGGTTAAGAGGCTTATATGCTTCAATGGTTAAGTTGAAACACTAATAATCTATTCATACATACAACTCAATTGCATATTTTTAGATCTATTGTAGGTCCATTTCTTCACTGATCAATATAATCAAATATATACCTTTGCTCCACACTTGTTTTTCTCTATGATGCTTGCCTCAGTGTTTGTTGCTGTCTACAGAATCTAGCTCTTCCTGTAGCTTGTTGATCAGGATTGAAATGAAGACTTTCTTCTCCTTCAGATTTCCTTTAGCATCTTTCCTCTTCTTGTTCACCCCACTCACACAATTCATAATGAATTGAGTTTCTCTCTTATAGACATGATTTCCTCTTTTTTAGGCTTTCTTGATCTTGGCACGTTCAATAATATTTGCCAATAGCTATAAAGCAAATCTCTGGTCTGATCTCGTAGAGATCTTCTTGCCAACTGGACAAAGCATCTTTAAATCAATTACTTATCTCTGGCTTTATCTGGATGATTAAAACAATGATAAGTATCTATTAATTCTATATTTAGCTTCTTGAAAGCTAAGCATTTTTTTCATTTTTTGAACACTCTATTTTGTCGGTCAACACTTCAGTTAGTCATCAGTGATAATTAACTATTCCATTGGTGTGACTTCAGTTGTCATCGGGATCTCCATCCATGTCTTCTCCATTAGGCAATAGTGAAACTCTGTCTTTTGGGTTACTCTGTGTTTTGCTCATCAGTTAACATTGTAACTCTGCTCATCAGTAATGTTGTGCATTTCTTCGTCAGGAAACACTATGACTTTTTTCTTTTACTCTGACCGTCGGGTGCACTCCGTCAGTGTATGTAGTCACTTAGTAAATACTTGACTTATATGCATGACTGATAGCATAGCCTTGGATTCATCGGTTCTTTGAATTATTTGGGAGTATTACAATGACCATATAGATTATATCAAGTTGACATCAATGACAATACAATACATTAACTGATTTAATGCCTTGTATGATCATCAACTTAACATCTTCAAACATTCAATCAGTTGTGTGTCATCAGATAGAACTAAAAGATCTAAGAGCTATAATTAAGCTTGACATATAATTCATCCACCTTCACCAACTACAGCAGACAGATGGAATCAAACATTTGTATGATTCATTCAGATGATAACAAACAAATGAAGTTTAGAGGCTTTATAAAGACGGAAGGTGGGATAAGGTCCTCAATCATATGGATTACCTTTCCATGTGATTGGTTTAAATTTTGACAGGAGAGGATTTCTTCAACAACAAATATACTTTCAGGGTTAATTGTGACATAGTGGGTATCTTTTCTGGCATACTCCTGACAATAAGGGTCCCAAAATAGGAGGTAATTTCCCTTTGTAAGACAATTTTTATGAAAGAAATACTAGGCAATTTAGAAGAAACAATATACAATGTTGATGCCAACCTGAACATTCCATACCCAGATGATTACATGAATACCAAAATAGGGCTTCTAGAAGGGAATAGGGAGGTAGTTTTCAAACCAATTTTTGCTTTCAATAATTCTAAAGTCTTCAATGCTCGTAGGAAGGAGGCAAAGAGAAATGTTGATTTTTTGTTAAAATGGAAATACATTGTACCTATTCAAGACAAGGCTTGGTTTAAAATTGATATGGAAGTGAAGGGATATGAGATACCTAACTCCTTGGGGGATGTTGATTTGGATACGATACAAATTATCTCACCAGATATCATCAGATCGAGGTGGGCTAGAGGTATGCCAAATAGGGGAAGCTCAAAAATAAGATGCAATGCTAGTTTTTCTAAGGTACCCACAGATGATGATTTTGCATGCCTAAAGGATACTGATGAGGAGATATGTGTTTTGTCACTTGCAGCCCTATGGAATAGGTTCCTAAGTAATGGTTGTTTGATATCATTATGTATATATTACAAACCATTTTGCTAGTAAAGGTCTGATTAAAGCAAGGGTTGTATATAGATAGATGTATAGAAGAAGATTAAGTATTTCCAATTTGTTCAAAAGTGACGATGCATAAAAAGTATCTCCCTATAGGATTCCAGTAAAACATTATTAAGGTATGCTATGTGAATATAACTTTGTTTAGACATTATGGATAATCTAAAAATTAGTAATATGGTTTATATTATCTTTTGGTATAGAAAATTTTAGTTTTCTATTCTTAGTTGACTTACTTATGGAATACTAATAAGGAAGTGTAAGAATCTTTCTCTGTTTCTTTTGGGGTTTAATGATGAATCGTGGATTATGAATTTTATATAAGTATACATAATCATATGAATATATTCTCTATACAAAGGAAGTGAGGCATAATATGTATAGAAAATATATATGTATGGGATGTATACATAGACAGAATATTATTCACCATACTATCAACCTTGTTTAATATCATTGTATTCTAAATAGTGAATATCAAGATATTACAATATTGAAACTAGCATATCTATATTTTAAAAAAAATTATAAAATATGTTGAAAGATATCATTGTGGAGGTAGTTATTTTATTTCTCTATTATTTCACTTAAAAATTAATATATTACATATTCCTATTAAACTCATTACGGAAGAAAAAAAAAGGTTGTAACACCCCACCAGGGAACCCAAGAGAAAAATAACCTAAACATGATACTAAGTTGATGGAACAATTTTTTTAATGTTTAAACAATACAATGTGAAAGCAAGAAAAACATAAGATAAAACATACACTTAAGTATATATACACAGTTAACAATCCCAAGGGCTCCATGACGTAGAGTTACTTTTAAGCTAACTAATCTACTAAGAACAACCATAAAGTGTAGTTACATAAAAATATATTACAAATGAGTCACAAGATATGTTTCCATATGATAAGAGAAATGATACAAATCATGCAACATGTGCTATACATAATAACCATCATCCACTGCACAAGTCATAGATAATGAATCATACTACATAACATATCTGGAATGGACAAGAAGGAAGCAACAACAATGAGGATCATCCAAGCACATGAACATGAACACTAGATCTCAATGGTAAATAGAATCACTACCACCTGACCACGTGGAACCATGAGGTCCACCCCACCATGCT
This sequence comes from Thuja plicata, assembly GCA_018584345.1. NCBI lineage: Eukaryota > Viridiplantae > Streptophyta > Pinopsida > Cupressales > Cupressaceae > Thuja > Thuja plicata. The sequence goes on from MU225850.1 coordinate 1,699,527, forward strand.
GAGAAGATAAACACTAGGCCCCACATAACCAGATAAGGAAGGCAAAAAAAGGATAATGCAAAGGTACAAGGATACAAGGGTTACAATATCATCAAATAGGTATGATCAAGATACACTACAAAAGGCACTAGACACTCATAGGAAAACTAGGATACATATAGGAAAGTATCATCACATACATCTACCCCTTGGGGTGGTCTCACTGAACTCTGAACCCCAAGTGTTCTCATATGCGGAATCAAAAATCCTTTCGCGAAGACAAGGAAACCAATCATGACAGATCCTTACGCCCCTTAGGTGGACAAGAAGCATCTCCCACTCCCATCCTTAGCATATACAATCACTCAAGGCATGGACGAGGCACACTATTGTCTTGCTAATAATTAACCTAGTATTTTATGTTATCACTTTATTAAGTTACTTACAATGAGTTGCCTTGGTTAGCCACTTGTGGGCCCTGGTCTCCATTGTAAGTGACTTCCCTCCTATGCATCTAGATAACCTACCCTAGGCTCAAAGATCACATAAGCATCATAATGATAGAGTATCTCTCAAATCTGGTTCCTGTCCATACAAGAACATACTAGTTCTCATGTAACTGTGATCATCACAAAAATGCTCTCTAACTTGTATGAACAACATGCATATGAATTCCACACTCAAATTAAGGTTTGACAATATGACCGTGACAATGTAACTACATGTGAAAGAAAAAACAAACAAGGTACTAAGAGTAAACTCCCACATCTTGTATAGGATCCCCTTAAATAAGGTCTACACTACCCATGATCCAAAAATAGATTTCACATGCGAACGCCTTCATTTTAAAACAAAGTCCACTTAGAAATAAAACAAAAGTACATTATAAGTTTTGAAGCCCCTATTTCATATCCAAACAAAAGTCATGAATAAAAGTAAGTTAATATAACTTATTTTTTTTAAATCTCATATTCTTCTATTAGTATTAACCAAATTAATAACACCTTAAAAAAAACATAATTAAATGATACATCTAAATAAGTTAATATTAATATTACTATTTGTATTAATATCAATAATAATAGTTAATAAATAAATAATAAATTAATATTATCATCTATTAATTTCAATATTAATACTAACAAATTATATATTAAAATTAATTTTAATATTAATAATTAAAAAATTAAAATTAAATTAATATAAAAGAAAATTGTTAATACAATAATAAATTTAATTAATATAAATTAATTTAATTAAAAAGGAATTTTTTAAAAAATTAAAATTAAAAAAAAAACCTTACTTGGGGGAAGCTCTCCCCATGGTACTCGTGGCATGTGGACCACCGCAGTCACGTGGTGGTATTGTACTAACCTGCAGGTCCCATGGAGGTGGGGGTTGGTGTCCCCACCTCCCAACATAATATTTTTTATTATATTTTTTAACATTATATATAGAGCTTTTAATATATTTTCCTAAACATTTTTATAAAGATATATATATATATATAAAATCAAACCCCCTTTTAAAAATAAAATAAATAAATACATATATTTAAATATTTGTAAAGTTTATTATTCTAAAAGAAGAAGATTTTAACAAATTTAGGAAAACATAAAGAACATGTATTTTTTACAATATTAAATATATATTTTATTCAAACAAAAATGATATATATATATTCTTTTAACATGAACCTATATTTTTCTTCTAAAAGGTCATGCATGAATAGATTTGTTTTCTCTATATATATTTTTTGAATACATTCAATGTAATTATATATTCTTTTGTGACATGCAGATCTAAATTCTTTGCATGCATATCTATATTTTACTGCTTAAAACATGCAAAAATAAACTCTCAAAAGAGATTGCAACTCAAATATTTCCAACTTTTCTTCAAAACCCAGATCTACCAAAAACTCCAATTTGAATTCAACAATCAACAATCATACTGTAGACACCCTAAAATGGACAGGCTTGTGACTTTACATTAAAAACACTAATTTTCATCTATTAATTAATAGAATTTTAATCGTTAATTAATCATCTATTTTCCTCTAAATTCATTCCCCAAATCATCTAATCAAATTCCCAAAATTGATTAAATAATTAATTTTATTTAATTAATTAACCTTAATTGATTAATTATCATTAATTAATTAATTAAATTCAATTTCCAATAGTTTAAATTGAAAGATTTAAACTTATTAAATTCTTCTAATTAAATTTCATTCAATAAAGCAATTCTAAATAAAAAATAATTCAAATTATCTCACATGTTGAAAACTTTAAATTACATAAATGAATTAAATATTTATTTATTTTCAAAGAGATAATCCTTAATTAGATCACATAGGTTACTCCACCCATCTCTCTAGTTCACATGGGTAACTGCACCCATATCTCCAGTTCACATGGGTAACTCCACCCACCTCTTCAATTCTAAAAGGTAACTCACAATTAGCTCTTCAGTCAACCAAACTCTATCTCCTCTCTCCCAGTTGAAGAGTTGGAGTTTACTGATGGCTTCTCTAGTTCCCTTTAATCTCAACCATTCATCTCCCTATCTCTGGGATTGATCTCAACTGTTCATATCATCCTCAATTCCTATATAATAAACCCTTCATACCCATTTGAAGGATCTAGGATTTCAAGCTCTCATGCACCATTACTCCATCAGTTTGGTTCTAGCATTCAAGCTATCTTGCAATCACAAAGCCATTCAATTATCAAATTCTTGACACTTCTCAAGTCATAGACGCTGCCCATACCAATACTGAGCATCAAAAACAGCATTTCAAAAGGAGTAGAAAGAGACAATAGAAGCTTCAAGCAATTTGGGTTTGCATTCATTTGTTTTCTCTTATTTGTTTGTATACTTTATTGATTACGTTTAAGAATTTGTCATTAGTATTTTTTGTATTGATTTCCCCATTGCAAAATGGTGTGACCTTGTTAGAGGATTTAAAAGATAGTTTGTCACCTAGTATCTGGCATCTAATGCTACCATCCTTGATCAAACACTCACTTGGCCTATCAATAGGTATCGGGCATATCCAATGCTACTTTT
>MU225850.1:1702627-1715265 GCA_018584345.1 Thuja plicata
GCTTCAATGGTTAAACTGAAACACTAATGATCTGTTCATACATACAACTCAATTGCATATTTTTAGATCTATTGTAAGTCCATTACCTCTCTGATCAATATAATCAATTCTATACCTTTTCTCCACACTGTTCCTCTCTATGATGTTGTCTCACTGTTTGTGGGTGTCTACAGAATCTTTCTCTTTCCTCAGCTTATTGATCAGGACTGAATGAAGACTTTCTTCTCCTTCAGATTTTCTTTAGCATCTTTCCTCTTCTCTTTTTCACCCCACACAATTTGTAATGAATTGGGTTGTCTCTATATAGACATGATTTACCTTTTCTTGGCTTTCTTGATTCTTGGCGTGATCCACAATTCTCACCAATAGATTTAAAGAAAACTCCTATTTTATCTCAAAGTGATCTTTTTGCCAACTGGACAAATCATCTTTAAATCAATTACTTATCTTCGGCTTTATCTAGATGATTAAAACAATGATAAGTATCTGCTAAGTCTATTTATAGCTCTTGATAGCTAAGCATTTTTTCATTTCTAAACTCTTTGTTCTGTCAGTCAACACTTTAGTTAGTCATCGGTGATAACTGATTATTCCATTGGTGTGACTTTAGTTGTCATCGGGATCTTCTTCCTTGTCTTTTCCGTCGTGCTACTCTATGTTTTTCTCTTTGTGAAACACTGTAACTTTACTTGTCGGTAATTTTGTGCATTATCTTGTCAGGTAACACTATGACTCTACTCTTTTACTCTGACCGTCGGCGTGCACTGTGTCGGTGTATATAGTCACTTAGTGAATACTTAACTTATATGCATTACTGATAGCATAGCCTTTGATTTATTGGTTCTTTGAAGTCTTTGGCAGTATTTGCATGACCATACATATTATATCAAGTTGACATCAATGACAATACAATAAATTAACTAATTTAATGCTTTGAATGATCATTAACTTAACATCTTCAAACATTCAATCAATTACATGTCATCAATCTCTCCCTTTGGCATTGATGGAAACATACTACATTATCATACTATACTATTACTGATATAATATGAAATATACAGTTTCATCAAGCTTCTCTAATGTAACTATTACAAATGTCTGGCTATTGGTAAGCTCAAATAGCTTTGATTTGATTCTTAGAGATTTATTTCTGTCTTCAATCCCTTTATTGGATAGATGTAGAATCTTTCTTTCTCTGATGTGATGTGTTCTCCTTCTATTTCAAACTCTCTCCCTTAGACTATTCTCCTTTCTTGTGATGTCTCTTGTCAGCAATTCTCTTCCTTTGTGTATACTTTCCCTTTCTTGTTACATCTCTCCCTTTGGATACTTTGATGGATATGATCTCTCCCCTAAGTTGATAATGGCTATAATCTTTGTATGATAATGAGACATCTCTCTCCCTTTGACAAAAATGCCAAACAATCATTTTTGTCAAACAAGCTTTTGACAATGATGCCAAACAGATCTTTTCTATATTATATTCCCTGAATTTCCCATTCCATTGGTAATAACTCTGGTGCTTGGAGTAGATAAATACCTTGTTTTGTATAGATGTATCATTGAAGTCCATCTCTCTGCTTGCATCAACATGAATGATATTCTGATAATATGTAGGTTGATGCAGCCTTCTAGTCAGCTTACTAACCAGTATACAAGGGTTGGAACCCTAGTCTCTTTCTCAAGTACTCAAATGCATCCTTGGGTAGTGGCTTGGTAAAGATATTGGCCAATTGTTCCTCTGATTGCACATACTCAAGTATCACCTCCTTTTCTTGAAATTGTTCTCTTAAATAATGATACTTGATGGAAATATGCTTTGTTTTAGCATGCATGACTGGATTCATGGAAATGTTTATTGCACTTGTATTATCACAATAGATAATTACTGGTTATAAAATTTTCATATGCATACCTTCCAATAACTGTTTGATCCATGCAATATTTGAGCAGTTTGCAGCAGTAGAAACATACTCTGCTTCTGCAGTAGACTGAGAGATGCATCATTGCTTCTTGTTGATCCATGTGATAAGTCTATCACCCATAAATAATGCTCCTCTAGTTGTGCTCTTCCAGTCATCAATATTTCTAGCCCAATCAGTGTCAGTAAAGACCTTAAGTTCAAATTTGCCTTCTCTTCTATACCATAAGCCATATTCCTTGGTATTCTTCAGATATCTTAGAATTATTTTCACAGCAGTCATATGTGATTCCCTGGGATTAGAAGAAAATCTTGCAACTATTCATACTGCATGTGCAATATCTGGTCTAGTGTGTACAACATACATGAGTTTTCCAATCATTGATATGTACAAAGTCTGATTTACCTCTGATGACTTGTCTTCCTTTGTCATCTTACATCCAATTGCCATTGGTGTTCCAACTCGTTTGGATTCCTCAATCTTGAATATTTTTAGTACTTCTTTAATATATTTGGATTGAGTAATGAAAATACCTTCATCTTGTTGCATGATCTGTAGACCAAGAAAGAACTTGATCTCTCCAAACATAGACATCTCACAATCTTTGCTCATTTCATTTGCAAATGATTTGCATAGCATATCATTTCCTCCAAAAATGATGTCATCAACAAATATCTCAGCAATCAAAATGTTAGCATCAGTATCTTCCTTCAAATAAATATTACTATTTTCACTAGTCCTTACAACTCCAATACTTATAAGATAGGAATGAAGTCTTTCATACCAGGCTCAAGGTGCTTGTTTTAATCTCTACATGGCTTTGTGTAGTCTACATACCATGTCCCTCTTTTGTGGATTAACAAACCCTTATGGTTGTTCAATGTATACCTCTTCTTCAAGTTTCCATTCAGGAATGCAGACTTGACATCCATTTGATATACCTTGAATCCTTTACATGCAGCATGAGCAAGTAATATTCTCACTCCTTCTAGCCTAGAAAAAAGTGCAAAGGTCTCTCCATAGTCAATCCCTTCTTCTTGTGCATACCCATTGCATACTAGCCTTGCTTTATTTTTGGTGACTTCTCCATTCTCATTCAGCTTATTCCTGAATATCCATTTTGTACCGATGGCATTCTTGTCATCTGGTCTTGGTACAACTATCCATGTCTTTTTTTTCTCTATCTTCTCAATCTCCTCATTCATAGCACTTATCCATTCATCATTATCTAGTGCAGCATTGATAGATTTGGGCTCATAATCACAAATAAGACATCTTGTATTTAGTGACTTACTTCTGGTTCTCATACCAACCCTTTTATCTCCTATGATCTAGTTTTGTGGATGGTTCCTTCTGACATATCTTGCAAGTACGGGTTCAACTCTTTGTCAATCAGGTTGATCATCATTTGTTTTTCATTCTGCTCTCCATCACTTTGTGTATCATCTTGAGCAATATTCTAATTGTCGGTATTTGTAGCCTGATGCTCGGGTGCAATGATCTATTGCCCAGGAGCTCTAAATTGTTGGTTGGGTAGAGTGTCAGGTTCTGCATTGTAAGAAAACCTATTGTAGTCCTCTGGTTCTTTAGTGCTTTCTTTTTCATTCTTCTCTGCAAATTCATATATATATATATTTGCACTTTTAACAATTTTGTTAGAGGATTTATTTAAACATTTATAAGCCTTGCTCTTGGTAGAATACCCTAAAAAGATTCCTTCATCACTCTTGGAGTCAAGTTTTCCATTTCTATCATCTTTTAAGATATAACATTGACTGCCCAAAATGTTGAAATAACTTACATTGGGTGTGTATCCATACCAAAGCTCATAAGGTGTCTTTTTTGTGTCTTACTTCAATTGCACTCTATTCAATGTATAAACAAAAGTATTGATAGATTCTCTCCAAATGATTTGGGTGATTCCTTTCTCTATCATCAGTGTCCTTGCACAATCAACTATGGATCCGTTCCTTCTTTCAGCAATTCCATTTTGTTGTGGTGTTCTTGGTGCAGAGACCTGTCTTCTGATTCCATTCTCATTACAAAAGCTAGTGAATTCATCTGAAATAAATTCCCCTCCTCTATATGACCTTAAGAATTTCAAGTCTTTACCACTTTGTTTCTCAACCATTTCCTTATACCATTTAAACATTTTAAATGCTTCTACTTTATCTTTTAGAAATATGATTGTCATCATTCTAGAGTAATCATCAACAAAGAGAATAAAATATCTATCTCCATAAAAACTCTTTGTCCTCATAGGTCCACATATATCAGTATGGACTAACTCTAGAATGGCATCAGATGTATGGGTTTTTCTTTTGAAACTAGACTTTGTCATCTTACCATTTTGACAATTCTTACACATGATGTTGTCGGGCTTGGTCATCGTCGGTAAGCCTCTGACATTTATCTTTTTGCTAATCCTTATCATGTTGTCAAAGTTCAGATGACACAATATTTTGTGCCACAACCATATGTCTTTGTTTGTAGTAATCAAACAAGTGGTGTCAGTATCATTCAGATAGAATAAGTTACCTTTTGTCTGATCGCCGGTACCAATCAGATTTCCTGATTTATTGAAGATCTTTGCCTTCTTATTTTCAAATGCTACTCTATGACCTAAATTATTCAACTGATAAAAACTCAATAGATTATAATTCAATCCATTTACCCAATAAGAATTTTCACATTTTATCTGGTTATTCAACATTATGGTTCCTCTACCTTCAATTGGATAAGGTGTGTCATTACCCATTCTTACCGAACCACCTTTATATTATTCAAAAGTCTCAAAAATTTTCTTATCACCAGTCATATGGTGAGTGCAGCCACTATCTATGATCCAGACTTCATTTTTACTAACTTTAGATATGAGTGCAGTTTCTACATACCTTTCTTCATCATCACCTGAATCATCCTTTACTGCCACAAACACCATCTCGATGTCTTCATCAGATTCGATGTCGGTATCATCATCTTTACATTTTTCTAGGTAACTGGCCTTCTTTCCTTTGTCCTTGTAGTCTCGGGAATCTCTTCTTTCTGATTGTCGGTAGCTTCTGTAATCACCTCTGTCAGTCTTCTTTTCAAATGATCCGTCATTACTTCTGTCATATTTTCTTCTGTTAGGACATCTTGCAGCAAAGTGTCCAATCTCTTTACAATTAAAACAAACAAGTGGTAATTTACCTTTGTATTTACCTTTGCCTCTCTATATTCTTCTAGCCATAAGTGCTTCAATTTCATCAAGATCTTATTCTTCACTTTCACTATCACTATCTTTTCTCATAGTGTGTTTATGAATTGATTTACTTATTCTCATAGAAGTTTTGAATGCAGACTCTATGTTTGGTAAGACACTATTATAAAAATTATTCATCTCAAATGAAATCAGTCTTCCAATCAAACTATCTAGAGTAACATTTCTATTTGTTACTGCTCTCATTTCTTGAATGGCAGATACTCTAATAGCATAAGTAGGCAGTAAGCTTCTTAGAATTTTACTTACTACTATATCTTCTTCTAGTACACCTCCAACTCCTCAGATAGAATTTACTACCTCTTTGATTCTTGTGATGTACTGTGTGATTTTTTCACCTTCTTTCATTTTGAGATCATCAAACTTTCCTCTAAGGATTTATTCCTTGGCTCTCAAAACATTCTTGTTACCACCATGTACAAGCATCAATTTGTCCCACATCTGCTTTTCAGTCTTGTAGGTTTTGACATCTTCAAATTTAGAATCAGAGAGTGAGGAAGCAAGCTCTATCATCATGCAATTGTGCTCATGCTTCTCTCTCATTTGTTCAATTTTTGGTGCTTCTGCGGGTAACACATATTTAGTATCTAAGTATTGAGTAACATCATTTCCAATGCCTGATAAGTGGAGTCTTATTCTGCTCTGCCATGAAGCAAAATTATCTTTGTTCAACTTGGGCACATCTCATCTATTTATCTTGTGATATTTTTCTTAGGTCTTGAAACCTTCCTTCTAAGCACAAAAGCTCTAATACTAATTTTTAGTAATAACTGAGAGGGGGGGTGAATCAGTGGCCTCAAAAATTAATCCTTAAAACTTAGAACCACAGATTATGTCTCAAGTTATCTTATGTCCTACTAGATGAATGCCTTGAAATACTTTTATCAATTTTATACTTTTCGGATTGCTAAATGTAAATCTCTCTTCTATATGATTAGCGATAAGCAGTTAACTATTTACCGAAACACAGTAAATATGTAGAGTATACCGATAAATCTAGAATTGCATTAGTGAAATGTAAAATAGTAAAGTAATGAAACACAAACACATAACACATGGATTTTTAACGTGGAAACCCTGTTAGGGGAAAAACCACTGGGACCGGTTCCCCAAATCTTCACTCTTCTGAAGTGAGCTTTGTTATGAGCCAACCCTATTAAAGGTTACAAACACATTGTTAGGGGTGACCTTGTTAGAGTATTTAAAATATAGTTTGTCACCTAGTATCTGGCACCTAATGCTACCATCCTTGATCAAACACTCACTTGGCCTGTCAATAGGTATCGGGCATATCCAATGCTACTTTTATGATCAAACTTTTTGATACTCCTTGGGATGTATCTCAATTTTAAAAGACTTTTAAGTCCTACTCGGTTAAGAGACTTGATGCTTCAATGGTTAAACTAAAACACTAATGATCTATTCATACATACAACTCAATTTCATATTTTAAGATCTATTGTAAGTCCATTACCTCTTTGATCAATATAATCAATTCTATACCTTTGCTCCACACTATTCAACTCAGTGATGTTGTCTCACTATTCGTTGGTGTCTGTGAAATCTTTCTCTTCCTTAGCTTGTTGATCAGGACTGAATGAAGACTTTCTTCTCCTTCATATTTTCTTTAGCATCTTTCCACTTCTCTTTTTCACCCCACACAATTCATAATGAATTGGGTTTTCTCTATATAGACATGATTTACCTTTTCTTGGCTTTCTTGATTCTTGGCATGATCCACAATTCTTGCCAATAGATTTAAAGAAAACTCCTATTTTATCTCAAAGTGATCTTCTTGCCAACTAGATAAATTAGCTTTAAATCAATTACTTATCTCCGGCTTTATCTGGATGATTAAAAAAATGATAAGTATCTGCTAAGTCTATTTATAGCTCTTGACAGCTAAGCATTTTGTCATTTCTGAACTCTCTGTTCTGTCGGTCAACACTTCAGTTAGTCATCGATGACAATTGACTGTTCTATTTGTGTCACTTCAGTTGTCATCAGGATCTTCGTTCTTGTCTTTTTTTTTGGGCTACTCTGTGTTTTTCTCGTCGGGAAACATTGTAACTTTGCTCATTTGTAATGCTATGCATTAGCTCATTGGGTAACACTATGACTCTACTCTTTTACTCTGACCATTGGCATGCACTCCATCGGTGTATACAGTCACTTAGTAAATACTATACTTATATGCATTACTGATAGCATAGCCTTTGATTCATTGGTTCTTTGAAGTCTTTGGCAGTATTTCCATGACCATATAGATTATATCAAGTTGACATCAATGACAATACAATACATTAATTGATTTAATGCCTTGCATGATCATCAACATAACATCTTCAAAAATTCAATCAGTTACATGTCATCATATTTATCGATCACTGGACTTATCAACTTTTTGGAAGGTTAGGGAATGAACAACAATTAATGAATAATTCTGATCAAAATTGAAGGATAAAAAGGGTATTTTGAGACTTCATTTAACACTTTTCTTTCTAGCGATCAAGTGAGAATGTGTGCAGAAAAGATAAGGACCAAATGAGACACAACAATTAAGGTAGTTACTAACCAGCATTTAGGTGTTGGTAAGAATGAAGACCCTGTAGATAAAATTATGAATTATGTGAATAAGCTTGGTGTCTTGGTGCAAGTAAAGAAATATTACAATGTACTTAATGAGGAACAAATAAAAATGATAGAGGATGGAGTAGTTGTACATTTGAATAAGTTTAGCAGAACCTTAGTTGAGATAAAAGATCAAATACCAGATCATTTGTATGCTAAAATTGAAGTAAGAAGACTAGCTACATTAGATGAAGACAATTTTATTAGAGAGGCAACCATATCCAAAATATTACCTTTAATTTAGAATGATGAAATGAAAAGAATACTTGATGAAGCAAAGAAAATATTGTTGACAAAGAGAAGAATAAACATGTTAATGAATGGTAAAATTGAAGAAATTATTGCTAAAATAGATGATGTGATGATTAAAATATTAATGGAGATGAGGGCTTAAGTACCTAAGAAGAAAGAGTTGAAGACAAAGAGAAGTGAAGATAGATGTGGATTTGATGGTGCATCCACCTCTACAGTTAAGGAACCAAATGTTTATATTGATGCTTTACCATTTAATCTTGATCACAAAGATGCTATTGGAGATGGGTAACAGGAAGGACAAAAAGTTAAGGATCCCTTTACTAATCCATCTAATATAGTCACTAAGGATGAATTGAAAGATATTTTTTTAGGCAAAGGATAATCAGTTGACCAACCTATTGAGATTGAATTTGAACTAGTAAAGGATTCATATGAACATACTGATATTGTTGTTATGGATACAAAGGTTACCACAGAAGATGAGAAAGAGAAGATGACATATTTTTTGAAGCAGTAAGGTCAGAGGAAAGAATAGAAGAGCATGAGAGGAAAGCTAAAGTATTTGTTGGAGATGATAGAAGGGAGAAACTGAAAGAGATGATAAAATATAGACTAGATCTGATCTATCTTTTGGTAAGTCAGAAGCATTGTTGGCAATAGATTCATTTAAATCCCTTGAATTATTTGATTTACATGGTCCAATAGATTTGGATACTATGGAAGAAATAGAACTGATGAAAGTTGTAGTTTTTGCGCAATCCAAAGCTCATGCCTAATCTATGAGAAAAAGAGAAAAGGGAAGTAGACTACTATTTAGGGAAGTTGAAGTTCTTCGTAAAGTAATGCCTAATGTACAAGTAAATCAAGGTAATTATGCACCTCACCAGCTTGGAGATCTTTTGAATAACTTTGATGTTCAATTTGAATCCTTGGAGAAGATTGCAGCAGATAAATTACAAAAGGAATTTTCTATGAAGATATTTCATCATTTGTGTTCACTAATTACTAAGGATAGATCCTCTTTAGATGTTGGAATTGTTCAAATAAAAAGGAGTATTGAGGAAGAAAGAAAAATTATTAAATTATTTATTTATCCATTTTCAAAAGTTGAAGAAGTTGAAAAGTCTATTGTTGAAAGCCAGAATATACTAGTTGATAGAGAAAAGGCCTTTGATTCATCAAAGGTATTTTCTTCTGATTATATGGTTGAATTTGTCACGTTGAATGATAAGATTAATGTCTTGGAGGTTGAGAGAAGAAGAGTACTTGGACGATTCACTGAACTAAGGAACCTCATTTTTCCCATGTTGGATACCTTACAGAGGAGTCTTGGAAAGGAAAAATTTATGAGCAGATCTCCACCCCCACCTGATCTTATTCATGCTAAGAAAATAGTTTATGTGTTGTGTGGGAAGATTCAGATCTTGGATAGGTTGAGAAAGACTTGGAACACATATCTTGTCACTTTAAAGGAAAAATTTTCAGATATTTTCAAGATTATGTGAATATACGAAAAATATAGAATTTTGGTAGAGAATTTTGTCTTTTTGACCTCCTTTTCCATTGATGTCAAGGGGGGAGAAGAGTTTTCTGAAAAATGAATACCTATCTTAGGGGGAACTCTATATTTGTATTTTTTTTTTTTTTGGACTTGGCATTTTGGGATGGACACTTAGCCATTTTTCACTAAGTGTTTCCATCAATGAAAAGGGGGGAGATTGTTGGAAAGACTCAAGTGGTAATTCGTGGTATGTTTTCATTGATAGAAACTATATACTTTACTCTTGGTCACTTGTAATATACTTTTCCTAGTGAAATTTTTGGTGATGAAAATAGCTAAGTATGAAGAATAGTTAAGGATACAAGTTTAGAGATCGAAATGGAATAGACATAGGTCAAAGTATTAGATGTTGTGAAGTGGGAGATTAAGAGAATACATCATGGTTCATCTAATCCTATGATTGTAAGTTTTTATGATATTTATTGATGGAGCTATTATTCACTAAGTATCACGTTGACAGAGAATTATCTTATGCAAGCTAGTAGCATATTAGATCAATCAGTGATCCTATCAGATCGATGATATGATCAGTTGGGTGGAAGATCTTGTTTGGGTCGACTTCCTACATGATAAATTTTTATTGGTACAATTTAGCATTGAGTTTTGGTCTGTGTTTTGATTCAAGGAGGTACATGTTTCATATTCTCATATTAGAGTCGACTAAGTTAATGTTATGAGCCTATGATTGAGTATATAAGATCGAGTTTTTCATGCAAAGACAAATCTATATTGATGTGATGATATGAAAGTGATATTGATGTAAATATTGGTAGCTTATGATATCTATAGAGCCTTATTGGAACTATATTGGCATTATTGATGCTACCAGTCAGTTCAGTTTTGGGATTGTAAGTCCTTTCTAAATTGTAATTTGTATTTTATTAGTGAGCCCGATTGAGGGATAAATCAATGTTTTGTAATTGAGAAGTGTGATCTGGGTTGTAAGAATGTATCCATGTGAACTCCCATCTTATGTAATTATACCTTTAACATGGTACTTATTACTACTATAGTGAGATATTTGTAGGTATCATCCCCATCATGGTTTTTCCCTTAACTGGGTTTTCCTCGATAAAAAATCATGGTGTTCTGATGTGGATGGTACTTACCTTTCTCTATTTACTTTTGGTTATTAGTGGAATTAATTTGTGACTTTGGTTTATTAAGTTTAAAGTTACTTTTGCACTGATTCACCCCCCCCCCACCCTCTTGGTGCTTCCTAATCCTAACAATCTCATGCATTTCAAAAATTTATCTCTCTAAATTTCTCTCAACAAATCCTCCTCATTTGGGGTATCACCAAACCTTTCTCTTTGTAATTTCCCTTTGTACCAATATAAGAAAGTTTTGAATTTATAGTTATTAATGAAATCCTAATCAGATATAAAATTTTCAAAGTCATACATTCTTTCATATGCAATCTCATATGTTGGATCCTGCAACATGATCTTATCAGGGAAATCACCATCTATCTCCAATAGTGGCACATGACATTATTATTGCATCTAAGTATGTAGTTGACTATACTGAAAGGTTAGCTAAGGGTGTTACTACCCAAATATGCTTTTGTCTCTCCTTAGTTACATATAAAGGAATTCCATCAAGAATTTATTCAGTGTGTTCCGACATCTTCTCTTCCTTATCCATAGGGCCTTCAATTCCCTTAGGCACTTGTATGTTGATTGAGTTCTTGAAAACCTTCCATTATATTCTTATAATACTTTTTCATAAAGATCCCTCATTTTTATGGTGGCTTCCCCCTCCATTTTTCATATTAGATCATCAATAAGCATTGGAGTGTGTTCAAATCCCCTTAGTTTATGTGATGCTTTGGCCCACTGAACGTATCCCTTAGGGTCAATTTTTTTCCTTAGGCTATTAGTTGGAATGTGATAATAATCCAACTTTGCTTTGATCAAATCATAGATTCCTATGTTTTAAACCATGAATTCTTCAATTGCCAAACATCTAGGCATGAAAGATTGTTTACTATGTGATCTCAAATGCAAGGCACTAGAAGCAAAAAGTTTTCTAATGATTTCAAGGTAGGAAAATTTGTCAAGAAAAAATTTAGGTAAAATGTAAGGGCATCCTTCAAATACATATATCCTTATCTGTGTGTGATTATAGAAACAATACTAGTCACCCCAATTATGATCTAGAGCACATTGTTCATCAAACTCTTTAGGTCTAAGAAAACTATTTATTTCAGATGACAATGAAAAATCATGAGGGTGATCCAGTAATTTATACAATGGTTTCACAAAATGATCTTCAAAACATACATATTGGAAATTAACAAACCTATTATCCCAAATAGACAACCACAATTACATTGGTTTATGAAACCTTCTTGTCATACTTGTAGGCAAAATAGATGTCAACTATGATAAACGAAATACTACTATTAATAAGCCAGTAAATCTATCTAAATGCAACCCAATGAAGAATACAAATAATCAAATGAAGTAAAATAGAAAGCTTTACCTTCACCTACCCTTTGCATCTTGTCTCCATTGTTCTCCTAGCTTTGATTTCTTGATGTTTGAGCTCTCAGAATTCCAATGAAGCTCCTTAGCCAAGATGTCACCAAAGTGTGGAGATTTGAGTGAATGTAATGAAAAAATGCAACTAAATAGATGATCGAATGGTGTGGAAACTCTTGAATTCTTGAATTTGATTTGATTGAATGATTGAATATGATTGCTTGAATACTTGATGGCTTGAATGTTGAATGCTTGAATGCCTGATTACCTCTTAGATCACAAAGGGGGAATGAGGCTCCTTTTATAGGTTTTTGGAGGACCTAAGCCTAGGTGGCATGATCCTAAGGTGGAGATTGAAAGGTGGAAGATCCTAGGGTTACTATTGACTTGATTGAAGGGGTTGAGAGAAAGGGGGATGTAGTTAGAATGTGAGAGGAAGAATAGGGAGGATGTTCCTCCTACATTGACATAGAGGAGAAGAAGGTGGAAGGGAAAGACACATGTCCAATGTCTCACAA
>MU225850.1:1715315-1734076 GCA_018584345.1 Thuja plicata
TTCCTCCTACATTGACATAGAGGAGAAGAAGGTGGAAGGGAAAGACACATGTCCAATGTCTCACAAAGACCATGGAGAGGAAAGAGGAAGGACTTATTCCTCATGAGGACTCTTGGTACAAGTGTCCCATGAGTCATCTTGGACTCTTTGAGGTGGCTTGAGAAGATCCTTAGGAATAGGGATTGTTTCTTGACTTGGTGTAGGGGAACACATGTGGTCATGAGACCAAGTCTTATGAGGCCACATAGCCCATAAGAATAGGACATGTGTGGGTGAGGATAATGATTAATTATTAATTAATAATAATTAATTATTTTAGCCAATGTGATGTGTTAGGTGACTAGGTTCATGAGGTGGACTAGGGGACTTAGTCATATTTAGTGATTATGTATTTAATTAAATCACTTTTAATAAAACTAATTTAGAAGACTTAGGATAAGAAGAATAGACTATAGTGAATGTATTAAATAAATAAAATAATTTCCTTAATAAATAGAAGAAATAAACATTAATTAAATAATAAATATTTAATTAATTAGTTAATCAACGAAGCCATTTTTAAGTGTATACAATACTCATTAATCGGTAACTCTTTTCTCCACAACCCTATTTCTTGACCGACATAAAGGAGAATGTGCATGAGAAATAAGTAATGTTTAAAATACATTTTGATAGGGTCACTTTTATCTACTCAATGACATGATATATCTAACTAACCAAATATGAGGCATAATCAAAGGCACATAGGTCTTTTGATTGTACATCCAATGTCAAACCCATAGTTGATATATCCATTAGCGGGGGAGCTTCCATTCCTAGTACTTTCCCTACTGTGTAGTATGTATATTTCACATAAGGATGGAACACGATCACATCATATGGAGGTTTGTCACTATCTTCAAACACATAGAGTGCCCTTTCTTTTGTTGGTCGGTGAATTGGTAGTCTCCATCTCTTGTATGCATTCTCAAGGGAAAAATATTCCTCAGTAGGTTTTCGTGTATCAATATGGCTTTCATAGTCCCATTCTAAATCAAATACTCTCTCAATGTAATCTTTTGTAATGGGAAACATGGGATTCCTTTTATAATCATTTATAGTTCTAGTTTTGGGATCATACCTATCAACAATTACTCTTATAAGCTCTACATTTACAAATACATTTGGGACCACCAATTTTCCCAAATTTAATCGCCAAGGATTACTGATATGTTCATCTTCATCTTTTCTTTTGTAATTGAACATAAACAGATCATATCCCCTTTCTATTTCCCAAATATCACCTAGGTCCTTGAATTTATCATATAACCCCTCCTCCCCAAGTTTAAGTGTTTTTTATCTTTTTCCGAAGGTAGGGAATTGATCTAACAAATCCTGGTTTAATGGCCTCCCTTCCTTTTTATCCCATTTTTGCCTCACTTATTCACCACTATTTAATTTAGGAGGCTTATTTTATTTCTTGGCCCTAGGTTTTTTGGAAGTTGAAGGCTCCATGGAAATGAACAGAATGTAACCCAAAAATCATAGAAAAACCTGCCTGTTATGCTGACACTAAGATGTGTTCTCCTTCAACCTTTTTGTGATTGTCAATCTACTCTTAAATTATGCTCACAATCATTCACAACATGTGAATTTATCTCTTCATAATCTGATACAAATGAGTTATTGCAATGGTCATAAATGCTCATACTTTTAAATATATGTGTCGATGTGACTCCATYGCTATCATGATCCATGGAAAAAAGGCACTTTCCTAGTTTATATGAAACATTCCATAGCACCATCGATATTTCTTCCCCAAAAATTCATTGATGAACACAATCAGTGACCTCTTCAAAAATCCCCTTTTCAATGGCATATTCACCCTCGAACAAACTTCTTAACACTCCATTGACTCCAATGTTTCATCGAAAGGAATTTTGATGGAATGAGGACACAACATCAATTTTGATTTATCAATGAAAACCCTTACTTCGTTGAACATATAATATGTTTGATCGATTCTTCCTCCCCCTCGATTTGGATTTTTTTGATGGGGCAATAAAACCACTTCTTCAACATGACTCTCTTTCGTAGGTTTCATTGAAAAGCTTTTCAGCAAGACATTCTAAGTGTTTATTGATTCTTTTATCAATGCTTATTTCTTTCTGGTAAATACCAATAGTTGCTTTATCGAAAAAGTATCTTGTCCGTTTGGAGAAATTTGTTCCATACCTTTTTTTTGATAAAAAAGAAAGTTTGCTTCATTGAAATATATCTTTTCAATGGGGCTTTCCATTTTGTTCAAGCATTCTCCTAATTTATATATGTTCATACTTCATCTATAAAAACTTTCTGTGGGACCATTGGCATGTTGGACACCGCCCATCTACTTAATTTGATCTTCTGTGGGACCCTAAATACATCCACATACATAGTTTCATCAAAATGATTATGACTCATTTGGATCTCATCCGCAAGGAAGATATTTTAATAAAAACTTATCGATGGGAAAATCCTTTTGATGAGGCCATTCATGGCTTGTTCGATACCATTGTCTCATCGAAAACTATTTTCGATGTAACCGTGCACCTCCATATTCGATATTACATCTTTTGGAAAAAAAATGTTTCTAGGCACTTTCGTTCTATTGTATTTTTGATGGAGCATAAAATGTTTATTAACAGTTCCCCTTTGCATCCCTCTACAGGGTATTTTGTGCAACCTGCAACTTTGTACTAAGACACAAAACAATTAGAATAAAAATTCTTTACAATATTCACTGAAAACTCTACTTTTGCTGAAGCATATTTGGATATATGGGTGATTTATGGACAAAGGTGGGCATTTTATCAAGGTTACTGTTGTGATGAAATTTTTATAAGAAAAATTTGGTAGCTTCAACAAAAATTTGGTGATGACTAGAAAGGCTCACAAAAGAAGATCATTTGGGTGTCTATCAACACTTTTCTAATCTAAATTGTATCAAGATTTTTGGGGCCCCAACAATGACACATTTTGAAAACATCCTTAACAATTGGGATGGTTCTAACTGGGATGAACAAAAAATAATCTTAGATAACATTCCTAGAATTATAACAGAAGAACAAAATAAAACGTTGAACAAAAAATTATCTAAGACAATTTAGTTTAAACAACAGTAAAATAACTACATCCTGAAAAGGCCTCCAGGCCTAACAGATTTCCATCATTTTTCTTTAAGAAATGATGGAGGAGATTAGGTCATAGAGGTACTTGAAAGTATAAGACACTCAAGAAGAATATTAAAGGAAATAAATAACACCGTTATTGCTTTAATTCCAAAAAAATAAAATGCACAAAATTTAGATGATTACAAACCTTTTTCATTGTGCAATACCATTTACAAAATCTTAACCAAAACTTTGGCCAATATAATTAAGAAATTACTCCTGAAATTAATTGTTGATAAGAAAATTGGGTTTGTTCCCAGCAGATCCATCTTTAATGGAGTGATAATAGCCTAGGAAGCTATTCACTCAGCTCAACATAACCATGAACCTAGTATTCTGAGAAAGTTAGATTTTAAGAAAGCCCATGATAAAGTAGATTGGATCTTTCTATGCAAGTGCATTGAAGCTTTTGTTTTTTCAAAACAATGGATTCACCTAATGTTTGAGTGTATTTCAAGTCCCATATTCTCCATTTTATTTAATGGGTCTCTAGAAGGTTTTTTAAACATCTCAAGAGGATTGACACAAGGGGACCCAACATCCCCCTTCCTATTTATCATCATGCATGATGCCTTAGGAAGATTTCTTACAAAGGATATGAATAGTGGGAGTCTAAGAGGAGTCAAAATAACAAGTGAATTAGAGGCTATTACTCATCAACAATTTGTTGATGATACAATGTTATATGGGAAGGGGGACAAACAAGAAGCTATAAATATAAAAGAGATTATAGAGGCTTACACCAATTCATTTGGGCAGCAAATCAATAAGGAAAAATCAGAAATGTTTTTCTTCAACAAAGACAAGAAAATAAATCTTGAAATCAGTAGGATCCTAGATTTTAAAAGAGGTGAATTGTCATGCAAATACCTTGGTGTACCTTTAGCTCAAGGTAGCAAAACAAACAAATTATGGGATCAACAACTGACAAAATTATACAAGAAGGTAGAATCATGGAAGGGGAAGTGGTTCTCCATGGCTAGTAGAGTAACAATGATCAAATTATTTTTATCAGTCATCCCTATATATCATATGACATGTTGTAGCCTTCCACTAGGAATAAAAAGACAAGATTATTAAGAAGCTAAGAACCTTCTTTTGGCAAAGGACAACTGAGAAGTCTAAAATAGCCATGATTGTGTGGGAAGAAATTTGTAAACCCATAGAAGGAGGTATTAATTTTAAAAACATCAAAGAGAAAAATAAGGCTCTAGGGGAAATAATTGTCTAGAAAATGTACAAAGACCCAAATATAAAATGGGTTAAAATATTACGATACAAATATTTAAATGGGTTGATCCACTAAGCATTTTCAGAACAGTGTCACCTTCAAATGGATCTAGAGTATGGAACTTTATAAAGGAATGCAAGGAAGTTATTAATGATGGCATATCTTGGGATATAGGATTAGGGATTGAGCCCTCTTTTGGCAAGATTCTTGGGGAGGATACCCTGCTATGGACACATTAGTAAATGATAACCAATCAAAAGAAATCCTCAAAAGTAGATAGGGCAAATATGTTAAATACTACATAGAGATACCAAGTAGTAACCCAACCCTGGTTTGGAATTAGAAATCAATGCATGGACTAAACTTACAAGGAGGGGTACAATCAAAGATAAAAGAAATTTTGGAGTGTACGAAGATAACAGTAAGAAATGAAAAAGACAAAGTAGTATGGGTAAAAGCCAAAAAAAAGAGAATATAATACAAGAGATGGTTACAACTACCTAATAAAAAGAAAACAACAAAGACTCAATTACCACTAAATCTATGCTAGAACAAGAGCTTCTTGCCAAAGGTTGGGATGTTTGCATGTGCGACTCTTCAGAAGAAAATCTTAACATTAGAATGGTTCACTAAAATGGGATATTACAAACCATCCAGATGCTCTCTCTCTCTCTGTGAGAAAAGAGAAGAAACTATAGACAAAATCCTAATCAATTATGACTATGAAAATAAGTGTTGGCAGTGGTTATGCAATAAATTAGGATGGAAATCAGCCTTACCCAACGATATATTAAGCCACTTCCAAAGTTGGCGTAGATACCAAAATAATAATCTCTATAGCAACATTTGGATTAAAGCCCCATCATTATTAATATGGGAGATATGGAAAGAACGTAATAGGAAAATATTTAAAGGTAAAGTGATGGGATGGGAATAAATTGCAAATAAGATTGAAGAAACTATAGTAGAAATAGTAAATAACAGAAATCAAAGCAGTCAAATGAGAAACAAGAAGTTTACAAACTGGGATGAAAAAATGTGGAATCGATGGAATGGTTTTAAAATTCCCCCATTTATAGGAGAAGGCAAAGGGATTGATATTCAAAGAAGGAAAGAGTGTAAGTGGGTTTCCCCAAAGTTCAGATGGTATAAACTAAACTTTGATGGAGCCTCAAGGGGTAACCCAGGAGTGGCATGAATATGATTCAAAGTTCAAAATTGGGAGGGCATAGAGATTGCTCATTTAGCAATACCAACAAGGGTAGAATCTAGTACATATGCTAAGTTCTCATCCCTTTTGGAAGGACTACTATTTTGCAAGGAATTAAAATTAGAAAAACTTGAAATAGAAGGGGACTCAGTTATTGTACTATAAATGCAATAAGAAAATGATCTGCCCCAAATTGGTTTTTAAATGTATTATTAAAAAGAGTAGTAGATCTTCTCAAATATTTCAAAAACTATACGATCAACCAGATATACAAAGAAGGGAATGGGATAGAAGAAAAAATAGCTAATCTAGGGGTTGATGGGGTGATAAAAGAAATCATAGGCTGAAGTATGGGCTATAGGAATATGGGCAGATAAAATTAATGACATATTTATAAATATATATCAATAGAAACCTCTTAATAGTCTAATACATTTGTACATGATAATATGCATGACTATGTACTTTGATATTTATGCATACTCTATATACACAAATAGATTAGGCTTATAAAGAGGTTTTATTATCATATACTTATATATATGGCTATTTGGTGGGTGTGCTTCTCTTCCTTTACTTGTTTGTATATTGTCATTCATTTGTCTTCCTTTTCAGGTTTTTGTTTAGAGGACTATTATTTTATTACACACACACACACATGTGTGTGTGTGTGTGTGTTTCATTTGTTTTGGATGGTTGGGCGGTGTTATTTCTTTCCTTTATACTGGTCATTCTTTCTTAGTGGTCTAGATCTATAGGTTTGGGTATGTTTCCCTTTTAGGATTTATACTCCTTTCTTGGTCTCTGGCAGAGTCTCTTAGTCACCTTGTTTAAGCATGTTGATTAGGTTGGTTTAGTATTTTATGCTTGATCTTCATTTATGTTAGTGGTATCGAGCTGGCAACAAACAATGCCTAGATTAGTCTAGAAGTTTCCACTTTATTGACATCATCACCTTCATTAATGATTGTCAGGTTAGATGGTTAAATGATTATCAAACATTGAAAGTGTTAGTAATAACTGAGATGGGGGGGTAAATTAGTGGCCTCAAAAATTAATCCTTAAATCAACCCTTTAAACTTATAACCACCAATTATATCTCAAGTTATCTTCTATCCTACAAGATGAATGTCATGAAATACTTATATCAATTTACTAATTTTTGGATTGCTCTGTTGAACCTTCTTATGTTTCTTTATCGATGAGCAGTCATCTATTTACCAAAATACAGTAAATATGCAGAGTATACCGATCAATCTAGAATTAACTATGTAAGATACAAAATAGTAAAGAAATGAATCATACACACATAACAGATGGATTTTTAATGTGGAAACCCTATTAAGGGAAAAACCACTGGGACCGGTACCCCAAATTTTTACTCTTCTAAAGTGAGCCCTATTAAGAGCCAACCCTATTAAAGGTTATAAACACACTCTTAGGTGTGACCTTGTTAGAGGATTTATAAATAGTTTGTCAACTAGTATCTGGCATCTAATGCTACCATCCTTGATCAAACTCTCTTGGCCTATCAATAGGTATCAGGCATATCCAATGCTACTTTTGTGATCAAAATTTTTGATACTCCTTGGGATGTATCTCAATTGAAAAAGAATTTTAAGTCTTGCTCGGTTAAGAGGATTATTTTCTTCAATGGTTAAACTGAAACACTAATGATCTGTTCATACATACAACTCAATTGTAGATTTTCAAATATATTGTAGGTCCATTACTTCACTGATCAATATAATCAAATATATAACTTTGCTCCACACTTGTTTTGCTCTGTGATGCTTGTCTCACTATTCATCGGTGTCTGCAGAATCTAGCTCTTCTTGTAGCTTGTTGATCAGGACTGAAATGAAGACTTTCTTCTCCTTCAGATTTCCTTTATCATATTTCCTCTTCTTGTTCACCCTACTCACACAATTTGTAATGAATTGATTTTTTCTCTTATAGACATGATTTCCTCTTTTTTAGGCTTTTTTGATCTTGGCGTGTTCAACAATATTTTCCAATAGATTTAAAGAAAATCTCCAGTCTGATCTCGTAGAGATCTTCTTGCCAACTAGACAAAGCAGCTTTAAATCAATTACTTATCTCTGACTTTATCTGGATGATTAAAACAATGATAAGTATCTATCAATTCTATATTTAGCTTCTTGACAACTAAGCATTTTTGTCAGTTTATGAACTCTCTATTGTGTCGATCAACACTTCAGTTAGTCATCGATGATAACTAACTGTTCCGTCGGTGTGACTTCAGTTGTCATCGGGATCTCCATCCTTGTCTTCTCCATCGGGAAACATTGAAACTCTGTCCATCAGGTTACTCTATGTTTTTCTCATCGGGAAACATTGTAACTCTTCTCATTGGTAATGCTATGCATTTTTTTTTTGGGAAACACTGTGACTTTGTTCTTTTACTCTAATCGTTGGGTGCGCTCCGTCAGTGTATGCAGTCACTTAGTGAATACTTGAATTATATGCATTAGTGATAGAATAGCCTTTGATTCATCGGTTCTTTGAAGTCCTTGGCAGTATTACAATGACCATACAGATTATATCAAGTTGACATTGATGACAATGATGACATGTAACTGATTGAATGTTTGATAATGTTAAGTTGAAGATGATGCAAGACATTAAATCAATTAATGGTTTATATTGTCATTGATGTCAACTTGATATCATCTGTATGGTCATCTACATAATGCCAAAGACTTCAGAGAATCAATGGAATAAAGGTTATGCTTTCAGCAATGCATAAAATTCAAGTATTCACTAAGTGATAGACTACACCGATGGAGTGCACACCATCGGTAAAGACATAGATAAAGTCACAGTGATGCCCGACGAGCAGAAGATAGTGTTGCCCGATGAAGAAGAATCAAAGGATGCCCAACAAGCTAAAAGAAGTGTTTCTCAATGAGCAAAATCCAATGATGCCCAATGGATGGAGATCCTAAAGCTAACTGAAGTGACATTGATGAAACTGGTAGTTGTCACCGGCGAGGAACTGCAGAGTTGACCGACAGAACAGAGAGATCAGAAAATGACAAAATATCTAGCTGGCAGAGCTAAAGGATAGACTTAACTAGTTTTTTTATTTGTTTTATTTGACCACAGTTAAGTAAATGATTTGTACAATTGGTAAGAAGATAACTACGAGATAAATCAGGAATTAAAGCCGTAAATCAATTTGGCTAGATTATTTTTCATGCCAAGAATCAAGAATCAAGAACCTAGAATTAAGGGATATCATGTCTATTTAAGAGACAAGCATAATTCATTCCCAGAAGAAAGCAATCAGATACACGGGGGAGTGAACTGATAGAAGATGCTGAAGAGAAACTATGAAGGATAAACTTCATGCAGTCCTGATCAATCAAGCTAAGGGAGAGCTAAGGAATTCTGCAGACGCCGATGAACAGAAAAGCACAGCATCACAGAGCAAAAAGAGTTAAGTACAAAGGAATTGAATTGGTACATTGATCAGAAAGATATTGTAAGTAAATAGATCTGAAAATCTACAATTCAGTTGCATTAGAAACAGGTCATTTTGTTTCATTTTAACCATTGAAGCATTAAGTTTCTTAACAAAGAAGGACTTAACAATCTTTTGTAATTGAGGTATATCCTAATAGATTACCAGAAGGTTGACTCGGTATTTTTAGCCTGATGCTCGGGTGCAATGATCTATTGCTCGGGAGCTCTACATTGTTGGTAGGGTAAAGTGTCAGGTTCCTCATTGTAAGTAAACTTATTATAGTCCTCTAGTTCTTTAGTGTTTTTCTTTTCATTCTTCTCTACAAATTCATCTATCTTTACATTTTCACTTTCAACAATTTTTTTAGAGGCTTTGTTTAGACATTTATAAGCCTTGCTCTTGGTAGAATACCCTAGAAAAATTCCTTCATCACTCTTGGATTCAATTTTTCCATTTCTATCATCTCTTAAGATATAACATTGACTACCAAAAAATTAGAAATAAATTACATTGGGTGTGTATCCATACCATAGCTCATAAGGTGTCTTTTTGGTGTCTTTCTTCAAGTGTACTCTATTCAATGTGTAAACAACACTACTGACAGCTTCCCTCTAGAATATTTGGGTGATGCCTTTCTCTATCATCAGTGTCCTTGCACAATCAACTATGGATCTGTTCCTTCTTTCAACAATTCCATTCCGCTATGGTGTTCTCGGTGCAGAGACATGTCTTTTGATTCCATGCTCATTACAAAAGTTAGTGAATTCATCTGATGTAAATTCCCTTCCTCTATCTGACCTTAATCATTTTAACTCCTTACCACATTGCTTCTCAACCATTTCTTTGTACCATTTAAACAACTTAAATACTTCTGATTTATCTTTTAGAAACATGACGGTCATCATTCTAGAGTAATCATGAACAAAGAGAATAAAATATCTATCTACATATTAACTTTTTGTCCTCATAGGTCCACATAAATTAGTATGGACTAATTCTAGAATTGCATCAGATGTATGGGTTTTTCTTTTAAAGCTAGACTTTGTCATTTTACCTTTTTGACAATTCTTACACATGTTGTTGTTGTTGGGCTTGGCCATCGTTGATAAGCCTCTGACATTTCTCTTTTTGCTAATCTTTATCATGTTGTCAAAATTCACATGACACAATCTTTTTTGTCACAACCATATGTCTTCATTTGTAGCAATCAAACAAGTGGAGTTAGTATCATTCATATAGAATAAGTTACCTTTTGTCTACTCACCGGTACCAATCAGATTTCCTGATTTATTGAAGATCTTTGCCTTCTTATTTTCAAATGCTACTCTGTGACCTGAATTATTAAACTGAAAAACACTCAATAGATTATAATTCAATCCATTTACCCAATAAGCATTCTCACATTTTATCTGGTTATTCAACATTATTGTTCCTCTACCTTCTACTAGACAAGGTGTGTCATTACCCATTCTTACTGAACCACCTTTATAGTATTCAAAAGTCTCAAACTTTTGGGTCATATGGTGAGTGCAGCCACTATCTATGATCCAAATATCATTTTTTCTAACCTTTGATATGAGATCTATTTCTACATACCTTTCTTCATCATCAACTGAATCATCCTTTACAGCCACAAACACCATCTCGATGTCTTCATCAGATTCGGTGTCAGTATCATCATCTTTGCATTTTTCTCGATAACTGGCCTTCTTTCCTTTGTCCTTATAGTCTCGGGTATATCTTCTTTCTGATTGTCGGTATCTTTTGTAATCACCTCTGTCAGACTTCTTTTCAAATGATCAGTCATTACTTCTATCATCTTTTCTTTTGTTAGTACATCTTGCAGCAAAGTGTCCAATCTCTTTGCAATTAAAACAAACAAGTGGTAATTTACCTTTGCCTCTGTGCATTCTTCTGGCCATAAGTGCCTCAATTTCATCAAGGTCATCTTCTTCACTTTCACTATCACTATCTTTTCTCATAGTGTGTTTATGACTTGATTTACTTATTCTCATAGAAGTTTTGAATGCAGACTCTATATTTGGTAAGACACTATTATCAAAGTTATTCATCTCAAATGAAATCAATCTTCCAATTAAACTATTTAGAGTAACATTTCTATTTTCTACTACTCTCATTTCTTGAATGCCAGATACCCTAATAGCATAAGTAGGCAGTAAGGTTCTTAGAATTCTACTTACCACTGTATCTTCTTCTAGTATTCCTCCAACTCCTCAGATAGCATTGACTACCTCTTTGATTCTTGTGTTGTACTAAGTGATGGTCTCACCTTCTTTCATTTTCTAGATCATCAAACTTTCCTCTAAGGCTTTATGCCTTGGCTCTCAAAACATTTTTGTCATCACCATGTACAAGCATCAATTTGTCCCACATCTTCTTTGCAGTCTTGCAAGATTTGACATCTTCAAATTTAGCATCGGAGAGTGAGGAAGAAAGATCTATCATCATGTAGTTGTGTTCATGCTTCTCTCTCATTTGTTCAACTTTTGGTGCTCCTATTGGCAACACATATTCAGTTTCTAAGTATTGAGTAACATCATTACCAATACCTGATAAGTGGAGTCTTATTCTACTCTGCCAGGAAGCAAAATTATCTTTGTTCAACTTGGGCACATCTCATTTGTTCATCTTGTGATCTTTAGCTTAGGTCTTAAAACCTTCCTTTCTAAGCACACAAGCTCTGATACCAATTGTTAGTAATAAATGAGAGGGAAGGTGAATCAGTGGCCTCGAAAATTAATCCATAAATCAACCCTTTAAACTTATAACCACCAATTATATCTCAAGTTATCTTTTGTCCTACAAGATGAATGCCATGAAATCCTTATATCAATTTACTACTTGTCGGATTGCTCTCTTGAACCTTCTTCTATTTCTTTACCGATAAGCAGTCATCTATTTACCAAAATATAGTAAATATTAAGAGTATACCGATCAATCAAGAATTAACTATTTACGATACAAAATAGTAAAGAAATGAACCATACACACATAACACTTGGATTTTTAATGTGGAAACCCTTTTAAGGGAAAAACCAATGGGACTGGTACCCCAAATTTTTACTCTTTTGAAGTGAGCCCTGTTAAGAGCCAACCCTGTTAAAGGTTAAAAACACACTATTAGGTGTGACCTTGTTAGAGGATTTAGAAATAGTTTGTCAACTAGTATCTGGCATCTAATGCTACCATCCTTGATCTAACTCTCTTGGCTTGTCAATAGGTATCGGTCATATCCAATGCTACTTTTGTGATCAAACTTTTTGATACTCCTTGGGATGTATCTCAATTGAAAAAAAAATTTAAGTCTTTCTCGGTTAAGAGGCATATATGCTTCAATGGTTAAACTAAAACACTAATAATCTATTCATAAATACAACTCAATTGCAGATTTTCAAATCTATTGTAGGTCCATTGCTTCACTGATCAATATAATCAAATATATACCTTTGCTCCACACTTGTTCTGCTCTGTGATGCTTGTCTCACTGTTTGTCAGTGTCTGCAGAATCTAGATCTTCCTATAGCTTGTTGATCAAGACTAAAATGAAGACTTTCTTCTCCTTCAGATTTCCTTTAGCATCTTTCCTCTTCTTGTTCACCCCACTCACAAAATTTGTAATGAATTGAGTTTCTCTCTTATAGACATGATTTCCTCTTTTTTAGGCTTCCTTCATCTTGGCGTGTTCAACAATCTTTGCCAATAGCTTTAAATCAAATCTCCAGTCTGATCTTGTAGAGATCTTCTTGCCAACTGGACAAAGCATCTTTAAATCAATTACTTATCTTCGGCTTTATCTGGATGATTAAAACAATGATACGGATCTATTAATTCTATATTTAGCTTCTTGACAGCTAAGCATTTTTGTCATTTTTTGAATACTCTATTCTGTCAGTCAGCACTTCAGTTAGTCATCGGTGATAACTGACTATTCCATTGGTGTGACTTCAGTTGTCATCGGGATCTCCATCCTTGTCTTCTTCGTCAGGCAACACTGAAACTCTATCCATTGGGTTACTCTATGTTTTGCTCATCGGGCAACATTGTAACTATTCTCATCGATAATGTTGTGCATTTCTTCATCGGGCAATACTGTGATTTTGTTCTTTTACTCTGACCATCAGGTGCACTCTGTCAGTGTATGCAGTCACTTAGTGAATACTTGACTTATATGCATTATTGATAGCATAGCCTTGGATTCATCGGTTCTTTGAATTCTTTGGGAGTATTACAATGACCATATAGATTATATCAAGTTTACATCAATGAAAATACAATACATTAACTGATTTAATGCCTTATATGATCATCAGCTTAATAATCTTCAAACATTCAATCAGTTACATGTCATTAGATAGAACTAAAAGATCTTAGAGCTGGAATTAAGCTTGACATATAATTCATCCACCTTCACCAGCTATAGCAGACAGATGGAATCAAACATTTGTCTAATTCATTTGGATGATGACAAACAAATGACGTTTAGAGGATTTATAAAGACGGAAAGGTGGGATAAGGTCCTCAATCATATGGATGACCTTTCCATGTGAGTGGTTTAAATTTTTACAGGAGAGGATTTCTTCAACAACAAATATACTTTTAGGTTGAATTGTGACATAGTTGGTATCTTTTCTGACATACTCCTGATAGTAAGGGTCCCAAAACAGGAGGTAATTTCCCTTTGTAAGACAATTTTTATGAAAGAAATACTAGGAAATTTAGAAGAAACAATATATAGTGTTGATTCCAACCTGAACATTCCATACCCAGATGATTACATGAATACCAAAATAGGGCTTCTGGAAGGGAATAGAGAGGTAGTTTGCAAACCAATTTTGGTTTCCAAGAATTCTAAAGTCTTCAATGCTCGTAGCAAGAAGGTAGAGAGAAATGTTGATTTTTTGTTAAAATGGAAATACATTGTACCTATTCAAGACAAGGCTTGGTTTAAAATCGATATCAAAGTGGAGGGATATGAGCTACCTGACTCCTTGGGGGATGTTGATTTGGATACAATACAGATTATCTCACCAATTATCATCAGACCGAGTTGGGTTAGAGGTATGCCGAATAGGGGAAGCTCAAAAAGAAGAGGCAATGCTAGTTGTTCTAAGGTACCCACAGATGATGATTCTACATGCCTAAAGGATACTGATGATGAAGATATGTATTTTGTCACTTGCAGCCCTATGGAATAGTTTCCTAGGTAATAGTTGTTTGATATCATTATGTATAGATTACAGACCATTTTTCTAGTAAAGGTCTGATTAAAGCAAGGGTTGTAGATAGATATATCTATAGAAGTAGATTAAGTATTTCCCCTTTGTTCAAAAGTGACAATGCAGAACAAGTATGAGCTATAGGATTCTGGTAAAACATTATTAAGTTATGCTATGTGAATATAACTTTGTTTAGACATTATGGATAATCTCAAAATTAGTAATATGGTTTATATTATATTTTGGTATAGAAAATTTTAGTTTTCTATTCTCAGTTGACTTACTTATGGAATACTAATAAGGAAGTGTAAGAATCTTTCTCTATTTCTTTTGGGGTTTAATGATGAATCGTGGATTATGAATTTTATATAAGTATACATAATCATATGAATATATTCTCTATACAAAGGAAGTGAGGCATAATATGTATAGAAAATATATATGTATGGGATGTATACATAGACAGAATATTATTCACCATATTATCAACCTTGTTTAATATCATTGTATTCTAAATAGTGAATATCAAGAAATTACAATATTGAAACTAGCATATCTATATTTTATAAAAAATTATAAAATATGTTGAAAGATATCATTGTGGAGGTAGTTATTTTATTTCTCTATTATTTCACTTAAAAATTAATATATTACATATTCCTATTAAACTCATCACGGAAGCAAAAAAAAGGTTATAACACCCCGCCAGGGAACCCAAGAAAAAAATAACCTAAACATGATACTCAGTTGATGGAACAAATTTTTTTAATGTTTAAACAATACAATATGAAAGCAAGAACAACATAAGATAAAACATACACTTAAGTATATATACAGAGTTAACAATCCCAAGGGCTCCATGACGTAGAGTTACTTTTAAGCTAACTAATCTACTAAGAACAACCATAAAGTGTAGTGACATAAAAATATATTACAACTAAGTCACAAGATACATTTCCATATGATAAGAGAAATGATACAAATCATGCAACATGTGCTATACATAATAACCATTGTCCACTGCAGAAGTCACAAATAATGAATCATACTACATAACATATCCAGAATGGACAAGAAGGAAGCAACAACAATGATGATCATCCAAGCACATGAACATGAATACTAGATCTCAATGGTAAATAGAATCACTACCACCTGTCCACATGGAACCATGAGGTCCACCCCACCATGTTGAGAAGATAAACACTAGGCCCCACACAACCAGATAAGGAAGGCAAAAATGTATAATGCAAAGGTACAAGGATACAAGGGTTACAATGTCATCAAATAGGTATGATCAAGATACACTACAAAAGGCACCAGACACTCATAGGAAAACTAGGATACATATAGGAAAGCGTCATCACATACGTCTACCCCTTGGGGTGGTCTTACTGAACCCTAAACCTCAAGTGTGATCATATGCAAAATAAAAAATCCTTTCATGAAGACAAGGAAACCAATCATGGCAGATCCTTACGCCCCTTAGGCGGACAAGAAGCATCTCCCACTCCCATCCTTAGCATATACAATCACTCAAGGCATGGACGAGGCGCACTATTGTCTTGCTAATAATTAACCTAGTATTTTATGTTATCACTTTATTAAGTTACTTACAAAGAGTTGCCTTGGTTAGCCACTTGTGGGCCCTGGTCTTCATTGTAAGCAACTTCCCTCCTATGCATCTAGATAACCTACCCTAGGCTCAAAGATCACATAAGCATCATAATGATAGAGTATCTCTCAAATCTGGTTCCTGTCCATACAAGAACATGTTGGTTCTCATGTAACTGTGATCATCACAAAAATGCTCTCTAACTTGTATGAATAACATGCATATGAATTCCACACTAAAATTAAGGTTTGACAATATGACCGTGACAAGGTAACTACATGTGAAAGAAAAAACAAACAAGGTACTAAAAGTAAACTCCCACGTCTTGTATAGGATCCCCTTAAATAAGGTCTACACTACCCATAATCCAAAAATAGATTTCACATGCAAATGCCTTCATTTTAAAACAAAGTTGATGGGGAGGTCACCTTACTCTTTAAAATTCCTATTCTCTCCTAGGAATCTCACCAGGAATCCTATTCAATTCAGGACTCTCTAGACTCACTTTGAGCCTCTTAGGGCTGCTCTCAGACCCTAACTAGAAGGACTATTTATTCCCTCTCTCCTAGGTTTCCTACCCACCGAAGTGTTTCAATCATCATCTCATCTTACTCTCCATGACTGAATCAGATCAGTCATGCACCCTTCTCACTCTATCTCCTTTCTTTACAAGTTCCCTAGCTGGACCATCTAGCTCGCCTAGGACTTGTTTCCAACTCTGACTAGTCTCTCCTCAGTTCCAAACACAAACACAAAACAACAATATAAATACATGATGGGTACCTTTTGACAGTCACATCCCATAAGCCTGATCATGAGAGTCAAAAGGTATCCATTAAACTGAAATGAACTCAGAATACTACTCTACTGAAGTTTGTACAAAACACAAAATATACAGAACACACAGAACACTCTTCTTTATTGAAAACTACAAATTACAATGTAATCTCAAATCTACTGTGCTAGCCTGTTCAAACTCTGAGTTCTTCAACAACCAACCCCAAAGGTTTCTCTCTTTCTCTTTTTATCCTCGGCCTCTTCTTGTCTGTAACCGTTTTTAGGTTACTTATCTGCCTGAGGAATCTCAACTGCCTCGGCTCTTCATCTTCCCTCTGTAACTGTCACCTCCATCTCTCTCTGCATGGTCGATGACATGGACGACGTTCTCCTCTGTGGCATTCTCTTTATCATTTTCTAACTTTTCAACTCTTTCTCCTTCTGACACGTCATTATGTTTGATCATTTGACTGTCTCTGTTCTTTATCGCATAGTCGCGGATGAAATTTACATTTCATGTCTTAGTCTGCGACTGAGCGACTACCTGCTCGTCGCGCTCTCGCTATGCCTTTTCCTGACTTTTCTTTTCCTTGGTGACTGAGCAATGAGCTCAAGTCGCGCACTCGCTATGTCTTTTCCTGAATTGACTTTTACCTCGCAACTGAGCGATGAGCTCAAGTCACGCACTCGCTATGTCTTCTCACGAGCTGTTAATTACTCTGTGAGTCTGCGACGCACATTAGTCGCGCACTCGCTGCACTTTCTGACGAGCTGGACATTCATTAGCGACTCTGTGATACAGTCAGTCGCGCACTCGCCATACTTCTACCTGAGCTGTTAATTCCTTAGCGAGTCTGCGATGCACGTCAGTCGCGCACTCGCTACTCATTTTGACGAGCTGATCATGTCTCGGTGACTGAGCGATGAGCTCAAGTCGCACTGTCGCGGTGCTTTCATCCGAGCTGCCTGTTGCTCTGCGACTGAGCGACGAGCTCAAGTCGCGCATTCGCGATGCTTTCATTCGAGCTGCCTTTTTCTCTACGACTGAGCGACGAGCTCCAGTCGCGCATTCGCGATGCTTTTCACTTAACTGCCATTTCAACCGCAATCTCGTGACGCACAAGGTGTCGCTCACTCGTGCATCCTGCTTAGCTATTTTGTCTTCAGCGACTGAGCGACTAGTTACTCGTCACGCTGTCGCACCGATTTCTCATTAACTGCAAATTGACTCGCGAGTTTGCGATGAGCTCATCGTCGCGTTGTCGCGCACTGTCTCTTCTTCTAGCCATCAGTGACTGAGCGACTAGTTACTCGTCGCGCACTTGATCATTAATAAACCTAGCTCATGACTAGCTCGCGAGTGTGCGATGCATGATTTTTTTGCTCTCCACTGCTCTGCGACTTAGCGACTGAATGAAGAACTGTTCAGGATTGATGACAAGGATTGAAAACCAACTGTGATCTGCTCCTTTTGATCACTCCACAAAATTTGCTAGGGTTTGGAGCTAAACCCTAGGGTGCTCTGCACCAAAAGTCCACTTAGAAATAAAACAAAAGTACATTAATAAATTTTGAAGCCCCAATTTCACATCCAAACAAAAGTCACAAAATAAAAGTAAGTTAATATAACTTATTTTATTTAAATCTCATATTCTTCTATTAAATTAACCAAATTAATAATGCCTTAAAAAAACATAATTAAATGATGGATCTAAATAAGTTAATATTAATATTACTATTTGTATTAATATCAATAGTAATAGTTAATAAATAAATAATAAATTAATATTATCATCTATTAATTTCAATATTAATACTAACAAATTATATATTAAAATTAATTTTAATATTAACAATTAAAAAATTAAAATTAAATTATTATAAAAGAAAATTATTAATACAATAATAGATTTAATTAATATAAATTAATTTAAATAAAATTTAATTAAAAAGGACTTTTAAAAAAAAAAAAAAAAAACCTTACGTGGGGGAAGCCCTCCCCATGATACT
>MU225850.1:1734126-1752278 GCA_018584345.1 Thuja plicata
AAGAAAATTATTAATACAATAATAGATTTAATTAATATAAATTAATTTAAATAAAATTTAATTAAAAAGGACTTTTAAAAAAAAAAAAAAAAAACCTTACGTGGGGGAAGCCCTCCCCATGATACTCGTGGCATGTGGACCACCGCAGTCACGTGGTGGTATTGTTCTAACCTGCGGGTCCCATGGAGGTGGGGGTTGGTGTCCCCACCTCCCAACATAATATTTTTTAACATTATATATAGACCTTTTAATATATTTTTCTAAACATTTTTATAAAGATATATATATATATATACCTTTTTAAAATAATCAAACCCCCTTTTAAAAATAAAATAAATAAGTACATATATTTAAATATTTCTAAAGTCTATTATTCTAAAAGAAGAACATTTTAACAAATTTAGGAAAACATAAAGAACATGTAATTTTAACAATATTAAATATATATTTTATTTAAACAAACATTATGTGTGTGTGTGTGTGTGTGTTTTCTTTTAACATGAACCTATATTTTTTTTCTAAAAGGTCATGCATGAATAGATTTATTTTCTCTATATATATTTTCTGAATACATGGAATGTAATTATATATTCTTTTGTGACATGCAGATCTATATTCTTTGCATGCATATCTATATTTTACTGCTTAAAACATGCAAAAATAAACTTTCAAAAGAGATTGCAACTCAAATATTTCCAACTTTTCTTCAAAACCCAGATCTACCAAAAACTCCAATTTGAATTCAACAATCAACAATCATACTGTAGACACCCTAAAATGGACAGGCTTGTGACTTTACATTAAAAACACTAATTTTCATCTATTAATTAATGGTATTTTAATTGTTAATTAATCATCTATTTTCCTCTAAATTCATTCTCCAAATAATCTAATCAAATTCCCAAAATTAATTAAATAATTAATTTTATTTAATTAATTAACCTTAATTGATTAATTATCATTAATTAATTAATTAAATTCAATTTCCAATAGTTTAAATTGAAAGATTTAAACGTATTAAATTCTTCTAATTAAATTAATTTAATTTCATTCAATAAAGAAATTCTAAATCAAAAATAATTCAAATTATCTCACATGTTGAAAACTTTAAATTACATAAATGAATTAAATATTTATTTATTTTCAAAAAGATAATCCTTAATTAGATCACATAGGTTACTCCACCCATCTCTCTAGTTCACATGGGTAACTTCACCCATCTCTCCAGTTCACATGGGTAACTCCACCCACCTCTTTAGTTCTAAAAGGTAACTCACAATTAGCTCTTCAGTCAACCAAACTCTATCTCCTCTCTCCCAGTTGAAGAGTTGGAGTTTACTGATGGCTTCTCCAGTTCCCTTTAATCTCAACCATTCATCTCCCTATCTCTGGGATTGATCTCAACTATTCATATCATCCTCAATTCCTATATAATAAACCCTTTATACCCATTTGAAGGATCCAGGATTTCAAGCTCTCGTGCGCCATTACTCCATCAGTTTGGTTCTAGCATTCAAGCCATCTTGCAATCACAAAGCCATTAAATTATCAAATTCTTGACACTTCTCAAGTCAGAGATGCTACCCATACCAATACTGAGCATCAAAAACAACGTTTCAAAAGAAGTAGAAAGAGACAATAGAAGCTTCAAGCAATTTGGGTTTGCATTCATTTGTTTTCTCTTATTTGTCTGTATATTTTATTGATTACGTTTAAGTATTTGTCATTAGTATTTTTTGTATTGATTTCCCCATTGCAAAATGGTGCTACTAATCCTCGTCATTGGAAAGTGAAGGAACCACGAATCCAAAAGAGGTGTACATTTTGGTGAATTCGACGTCAGATGTCAGTCTATATTTCATAGTTATGTTCTTACGCTACTCTAGGATCCACCAAGTGAGGAGAGTATCTATGATAGATCATGACTTATTTTCTTTGATTGTTGTCTGTTGAATGTTCACTTCGATTTTGGGGCCATGATGATTTAGGATAAATGTGGTAGGCGCTGTCACTTATCTAGCAGCCACGCAGTTCCATGATCTGAGCTTAACCTTGGGAAAGAATTGGACATCCCTTCTTTGTTATATGCTTGTTTATTTACCAAAATAATCATAGCGGTATCTAGATGGACTCTGGGTGCAGTGGATTTCTATCTTAGTTTTTATGGGCTTTCTTCTTAAAATCAAGAGTTCACAGTGTTATCCAGATGGACTCTGGGTGCATTGGAATTCTATCTTGGGTTTTTGGTCTTTCTTTTTCAAAATTAGGAGCTCAGGGTGCTATCCAAATGGACTCTGGGTGCGTTGGATTTCTATCTTGGTTTTATTTTTTCTTTTGTTAGGTTTATTTAGAGGGCAAAGTGGTATCCAAATGGTCAATATCTGGGTGCTTTTGGCTCTCTTTGTTTTCAAATAGGGAACATAGTTGAACCCAGATGGTCAATATTTGGGTGCATTAAGTTCTCTTTCTATTCAATCTCTCTACTCCTTCTAGTTATCAAGAGGTCGTGGCAGTATCTAGATGGTATGTGATCTAGATACATTGGACACTCTTCAGAATTTCAAAAAAAAAAAGATGCAATGATGACGAAAATTGGAAACGCAAAAGCGACTTGGGTCACTCAACCATTTTATCAATTCATATCTATCAAAAATCAAAAATCATTTCTATCATCCCATATCTATCAAATCAAATCCTAGAGAACACATTTCCACTGATTATCTTCTAACTAACACATGCATTACTCAGATATTTTGTGCATAATAGATTGCATCCATTCTATTTAAGTACATCAGAAAAAATAAAGAAAAATAGCAGTTGCATACATGATAAATCATATCACATGCATCCATAAGCATCTCATATAAAACATGCATTTCATTTCCACCATCTTGCATACACATGTCAGTATCATAGGAAAAGTAAATCATCCATCTAAGAGTCTGCATAATAGAATCACATTGCATAAATGTTACATCATCTAAGCATAAATCATGTAGAACCATACATATAGCAAGTAAACAATTGCACGTCATATAAAATCACTAGCTACATCTCATATAAATCAAAATATATGAGTAAAATGAACGGTCACAAGCCTGAAAAAAATAAGGTAATCAACATATATATCAATAAATATTAGTGTGTCTAGATACAATCATGGATAAGCCTCAAAGTATATCAAATGAACATCACAAAAAAAATGGTATATGACACAAAAAGGAAGGGCTACAAATGTCAGTAGGAGCTACCCCCACCCTCGCTGCCAGGTGGACGAGGGGTTGGCATATCAAACACAGGTCTCTATGATGGACTAGGACCACCAACACCACTACTTTGTGACCTCTGAGTTCTGCTCAATCACTGTGAGGCTGTGTAACTCAGAACCTGCTGAGCTGAAGGAATAGCACCCTCATAGTGGCGTCACCAGTAATCAATCTCTCTCTTGGCATCATGCCCAGATCTATAATATCGGTCCAATACATCTTGATGGGAAGCATCATATACACTGTTAATAAATGACAAAACCTCAGCTCAATCTTGTCGCTCTCTCACCTCCATCGCAACTTGACTGCTACAACCCTACTCTCTAAAGAAGTAGCATAAGCATCAGAAGAAGCAAGTTTGGCCTGTAAATCTGCAACCTGCCATGTCAGTCTCTCAAGATTGGAAGGATCTATATCCATCCCTCCCACAGCCAAATCCATGTCTCCCTCCTCTGCCCTATCCCCCAATCCCTCATCTCCCCTCTCCCTCACAACCCAGGAGTCCTCACTGTCATAACTATCACCAGTACTGCTTCCTGTACTGCTACTACTAGTATAAGTGTTGGAACCTGCACTCTCTACATCTAATGCCTCTACATCAATATCACAAATCTTCACATCCACGTCCTCTTCTATGACTCTCTCCTCCAATCTCTCAGAAAGAACAATAACAGTGTGATGGTGCACTCTCCAAACCAACTAAGGACCCTCCCCCTCTAAACCCTCCTCCTCCTCCAGGACGACACCTAATCCAACTCTCCTCCCACTACTTTGCTCACCCCTCATCCTCACCCCACCACCAGCACCCCCGGGACCAGGATCATCTCTGTTGTCACCACCCCTCCCCTGCCCACCATCCTGGCCCCCATCTCTACCCTGACCTCCATCCCTACCACCTCCATCCCTCCCTTGGCCTCATATCTAATGTGGCCTCCTCAAAAATCTATCAACAACTGGTTATGATACATTAGTGAGTGGCTCTGGATGGGTAGTCTTCCACCATGCATCGTATTGTGGAGTAGTGCTTGCAATAGAACAAACTTAGATATCAGTAATATATACATGAGCGTCATAAAGGACTATACAAAAGAAATATATCTAATAGTGTAGAAAAGATAGCTAAGAATGGCCATATCAGAATAGAGAACTACATCAATCAAGGGAAGATTTAGAAAACATACCAGCATCCACAGTAGTAGACCTCCAAGTCCATGCAACAGGCATGAGACCCTGGAACTTGGTAATAGCTGCATCTAGAGGAAAGACAGCACCCCAAAGAGTAGCATTCTCTAGATCAATGAGAAAAATAGGCATATGAATATGTAACATCTTGCCTCTCTCCAAAATACTACAACACCCTATCAGTGTTGTGGAAGTCTATCATATGTACGTGCCTACTAACACAGCCAATCAAGAACCTCCACTGATGACAGAAAGGTAAATGCAAATCCTCACCATCCCAAACAGGATAGTCCCTATAAGGCCTCCAAATAAAATATGACATCATGTTGAGTTGTTGTCGCCAAAACATCAAGTGTCCCAGATGAGACTGGATAATGGCACCATCATACATAAAAACATACGGTATCCCTGCAGGAAGATCTTGTGTACCTACGAGCCTGCACACTATAATGTGCTCCCAAGCCCATATCTATAGCAATGTAGCACTGCAACTGAGTGACTTAACCCTGAGGTAAGTAGCATAAAACATATGGAAGTACATGTGGGCCAACATGCATGGACCCCAAGAATATAGGGTATGATCTCGAACCATACCACGCAGACAAGCACTGAACCCAATAGAGAATCCATGCTGACGATGATCCTAAAACAAGATCCCACAAATCAAACTCCCTAAAAATGTGGATAATATATCTAGACCCATCCCAAATATAGACCATGGGATGTCATAGGGATTAGACATCCCAAGCTGATCCTGGGGCAGCCCAGAAAGCTCAGATAGGGTAGCCATACCAGCATCCCGGTCATAGTCAACAAGAGCACCCTGAATAGGAATCTGTAGGATGTGATAAACATCCTCCAGAGTGACTGTGCACTCGCCACTTGGTAATCTAAAGGTATAGGTCTCTGAATGATACCTCTCTAATAAAGCAGAGATTAGACCCCTGCTGGTCACGATCTCAAGCATATAGCATATCTAGTATAAGCCTAACTACCTCAAAATCTCTCTCACCCTCAATAACCTGGAAGCGAAGAATCAAACCTGATGGTCTCAACTCCCGACACCGCACGATAGTCCCAACATACTGGAAAAAAAAGAAACGTATCAGTAACAGGTCAAGGACAAAGATATGTCAGGTCATTAATGCATGTCAAAAGAGAACTAACAGATCAATTGCGACAATCTACAGACAAATGCAACACTTTTATGGCCTTTGTGGAAAACAAACATCATTTGTGGCAAACAAAACTCAACTGCAATAATAAATATGACTACTACGGCACACTTATCAATTGCGGTTCACAAATGTCAATTGCGGGATTCAAACCACAATTGCGACAAAACCACAGCCTATTTCGGCACTGTTATAAAATTTCAAAAAAAGAAAAATTTTAAAAGCAATAAATGTGTGCATTAATGACAAGGAGGGCGAGTTCACTTATCGGACATCCTGTGCTAGCTAGCTGATGAAAGGTATGAACTCGATCAGAAACATGAATGACACCCGGAATGCTAGCCATAGCTCACAAAAGACAAAAAAAGCAAAGAAAATAGGATAAAAACTCACCATAAATGTTAGTCTCAGAGTGCAAAGTGACAAATGAATGGCTCTCCTAGCTATTTATAGAGGTTCTTCAAAACCCTAAATTCTCCAAAAACCTCAAAATTATCTTCTCGGACCCTGGAAATTTCAAAACTCAATATCAGGGGCATAATAAATTATTTTTCAAATTTGTCAGCTACCCAGATTCACAATTTGCAGTTTCAACAAATTAAATCTTATGTCCCAACTTTTCACTCAAATTTGTTGAGGGGGCATAAATACACCTGTTATCGTCGGGGCAAGCTGGGGCAAGATTAAAATAGAGAATTTTTGACACATTGCAACAAGCCACATTGCATCAAAGAGGGCAAATGTAGATACCCTAAAATGGACAGGCTTGCAACTTTACATTAAAAACTCTAATTTTCATCTATTAATTAATGGTATTTTAATCATTAATTAATCATCTATTTTCCTCTAAATTCATTCCCCAAAACATCTAATCAAATTCTTGAAATTAATTAAATAATTAATTTTATTTAATTAATTAACCTTAATTGGTTAATTATCATTAATTAATTAATTCAATTCAATTTCCTATAGTTTAAATTAAAAGATTTAAACTTACTAATTAAATTCTTCCAATTAAATTAATTTCAATTAAATTCGATAAAGCAATTCTAAAACAAAAAGAATTCAAATTATCTCACATGTTGAAAACTTTAAATTACACAAATGAATTAAATATTTATTTATTTTCAAAGAGATAATCCTTAATTAGATCACTTGGGTTACTCCACCCATCTCTCTAGTTCACATGGGTAACTCCACCCATCTCTCTAGTTCACATGGGTAACTTCACCCACCTCTTTAGTTCTAAAAGGTAACTCACAATTATCCCTTCAGTCAACCAAACTCTATCTCCTTTCTCCCAGTTGAAGAGGTGGAGTTTACTGATGGCTTCTCCAGTTCCCTTTAACCTCAATTGTTCATCTCCCTATCTTTGGGATTGATCTCAACCATTCATATCATCCTCAATTCCTATATAATAAACCCTTCGTACCCATTTGAAGGATCCAGGATTTCAAGCTCTCATGCGCCATTACTCTATCTATTTGGTTCTAGCATTCAAGCCATCTTGCGATCACAAAGTCATTCAATTATCAAATTCTTGACACTTCTCAAGTCATAGACTCTACCCATACCAATACTGAGCATCAAAAACAGCATTTCGGAAGGAGTAGAGAGAGACAATAGAAGCTTCAAGCAATTTAGGTTTGCATTCATTTGTTTTCTCTTATCCGTCATTAGTAGTTTTTGTATTGATTTCCCCATTGCAAAACGGTGCTACTAACCCTCATCGTTGGAAAGAGAAGGAACCACAAATCTGAAAGAGGTGTGCAAATACTAGATTCAAACATGTACAAAGAAGTTGCGAATAGATCAAAAAAAAAATTAAGGGATCAAACCCTACCTCAAAATGAAGAATTGAATTCGAAGAGATATGAAGACCAAATCCACAACCAAAATCCAAATCTTTGAAAATAAATTATTTTATCCCTAAAATTGCCAAAAATATCTTCCAAAACTTGGTTGATTCCCCCAAATAATCTCTCAAATCTATAGTATAGAAAATCTCAAAAGCTAGGGTTTAAGAGTATAACCCTAAAAAAATTAAAACACAACTTAAAATAATTAAAAAGAATTATTTTTAAATCAAATTTCATTTTCACTTAAGTGAACTTTATAATTAAAACAATAATTCAATTTATTTCAATGAAATGCATTTAAATTGCATAATTCATATTTTAATTAAAGTAATATTTATAGCATATTCAAAATATGCAACTTGAAATTAAATATTATTTTATTTTTAATTATGCATTTAAATTTCTATTTTGATTGAATATTAATTAAATCCTCTATAATTATTTTTAGGCTTTATAATTAAATAACTTAATAAAATAAATAGGTATTTAATTAATACTTGATAATTAAAAAATTATATATTAATATTTTAGCATTCTTAAAATTTTAATTGTTTTACCTCAATAATTAACCCTTAATTAATATTTTACCAACAACATGACAAAATACAACATAAACCTATATGAACGCATGCATGTTGAAATCAACCACTCAAAATACAACAATCTCAACACACTCAAAGAAGGTTCACAAATTTACATCACCTTGACGAATCCGGATAGACTAGTCAGTCAGATACTTGTCCACTCATAGGACAATGCTCGGTACCTGCAACCTTGGCATCACAAATTTGACCATGTACATACATATATAACAGGAATTGGTATGGATCGATACATCGTATGGATCTCACAAGAAAGTAACTACGACTCCATCTCTCACCATACATGCACATCAAACATGAATATAAAACATACTCAATATCCATGTAGATGCAAATGTAGGGTCAGTGGGTCAGTAAAAATCATAAATATATAACATTATCATAAGAAAATAATCATCATAATATAAAGATATCAACATCATCTAACTAAAAACATGATATAAATCAACTAATTCACTGGATCATAATATAACATCATCAAAAGTTACTGTCATACATCATAGTATAATCAAATCCTATTGAAAACCCAACACACAAATTAAAGTGACCTAAAAGAGTTTGGCACCATGAAATGAAATAACAAACTATGGGTGGGTATTAAAAAGGCTACGAGGACTAAATTATTATTATTATATTTCTATTTTACTTTTCAAAAGAGCATTAAACATTATTAATATTATATCGTTATTTTTTTAATATTCATTCTTCTCCTCATCCTTGAGAAAAAAGTGGATTTTATGTATAGATGTTTTAACGTGTCATACTCTCATTGTATAATGTCTTTTAGCTTAATAACAATAGCTAATACATCATGTACAAATCTTAATATTCAAAACATTATAGTGGATATCTATTATATGGACATTGTTTTTATTAAGTAAAAGCAGGTTTTGAAAGGACCCTAAACCTTTTACAAAGAGCTCAAAGATAAACCATTAAAATAATAACAAAGTCTATGCCCCAGCACCCAAGAACAAAAGCATGAAAAAAAACACAACAACTACCGATATAAAAAAGGTTACACCAAAATAAACAGACCAAGACAGCACAATAAAAAGATAGGACAACAGAAAGAGACAGCTAAATACATTTCATAAGGTCCTCAACCTGG
Organism: Thuja plicata; assembly: GCA_018584345.1. Lineage (NCBI taxonomy): Eukaryota > Viridiplantae > Streptophyta > Pinopsida > Cupressales > Cupressaceae > Thuja > Thuja plicata. Next base: position 1,743,322 of record MU225850.1, read on the forward strand.
ACCACCATTATCTGCATCTGATCAGTAGTATTCTTGAGCTCTTTCATCTCCTTGTCTTCTTTGGTCTCAGTCTTCTTGGTGCTTGGCCAAGTATGCTTTCTAGGTCCCTTAGCCTCCTTGAGGTCCTTCGGCTCATTCTCTCCTTTAGTCTACTCCATCTTCTCCATTAGGATCTTTACATGTTCAGTATAGGATTTGAGGCTGAAAAGGCTCTTCTCCCCGATTTTCCTCATAGTAGTCTCTAATTTCTCCACTCTATTTTGTAGAGTGTCAAGCCTACCCTCGAAGTCCCCTTTAATAACCCTGGCCTCTTTCCCTTTCAGGATTTTTTCTAGATTACAAACGTTATCGACCATGGAAACATGAGAATCCACTTTTCCTACAACATCCCTCATTTCCTCAAGGCACACAACAATCAGTTTTTCTCCTATGTTTATCTTTTTAAGGAGGTTGATATCACACACCATCATACGCATTTGTTCTTTGACCATGCTGACATCATCCATCAGCTTCCCCAATGTATAGGTAAAATCCACAAGGCAGTTTTTATCTTTCATCATAGTGCTAACCCCACTTTTCTCCTTGTCATTCTCCTTCTCAGTAGTCACCTTGGCCCAAGAATATCTTTATCAATTCTCCCCACAATTTCTTCCATGACCTAGTTAGCATCTTGCAGGTTTTCCTCCTCCCTCTTCAGAGAATTCTAGTCCTTACCCAGATTGCCTAAGTCACCATCCAAGTTCCCTTCATCCCCAACCTCCTCACCAATCTTTTCCTTATTACTCTCCATCTACTCAAAGTCCTCATCATCCTCAGAAAAAATGACAATGTTCTTCTTATGGGGGCTTTTAATACTTTGTCTTATGGACATTGTTGTATCTAAATATTATTGTTAATTTAGAATTCTAATATTATATTACTAGGTTGACTATTATATGCTAACTTCTATATTGTTAAGTGAAAAACCTATTAGAGATCATTAAATATTAAGAATCTTGGTGTCATTTAATTGAAAGGTTGTGTTATTTTTGTATAATTGATTAAGATTAAAAAAATCTTGTTTATATTTTTTTTTTCACTAAAGTTTATATGGTTTATTAATCTTGATGGCAATGATTTTGAACACTATGATAAAAGCTATTAACATACTAACAATATTTATAGGAAAATGGTATATGTTACAAAGTTCCATTTAATAAGTTTGAGTATAATATTAATGACTGAGATGACGAGTTCTCTATATTTGATAATTATACCAAAGAACATGTTATGCTATGGGTTAGCAAATTTGCATGTATGTATATTTGAATTAGGAGGGTCTGCGTTAATGAGAAAGATAATCTAGTAAAATGGTATATCTATAAACCATTTGGATATTATCCGAGTAAATCAACTTTGTATTGGAAAATGAAACTTTAATCATTATGAATCTTAGGAACTGATGGGGTGACAAACTTTGTTGGCATCTAGCATAAATGATACTAGAACTAGTGATTTCACTAGTATGGGGTAGGAACACAAAATCTTGTCTTGGTTATGTAAGGAATGACTACTGCAAGAATGTATTTTAACTTGGATATGGCTTGGGTTTAATTTAATTACATTGAGATAATTTTGGCATAATACTACTTTTGCCATGCATGATTGCCTATCAATCAATATCTAATTGTAAATTTGTGATGCACAAAAAATTAAATATGGTGTTGATTATTGTTAACTCTATAGGTATTGATCATCAAACTCTACCCAATATGATGTAATCATGGGTTATGGTGAATATTGAGTTGTACCATACTATAAATAAAATAATGAGGTAAAGAATATTATTATTCTTATTGAAGGTATATGTTATATGATAGTTTGAAAAATGTAGTTATGTTTAGGGATGACATTATTTAACATGATTATGATGCTTGATTTCATTGAATCATTATTATATTTCTATTAGGATTCAACTATGTAGTGTTTGAGTCAAACTCATTGACCCAAGTTTTATAATTATTGATTCACAAGAACCCATCTCTCATGAGAATGAATGGTACTCTTACTAGTCATTGCTTCTAAGTGAAGCATTAGGCCTTCTCGTGAGGTCGCCCATCCCAGTACTACTCCAACTCAAGTACACTTAATGAAATCTCTTTTCTTATAATAATATTTCCATAGCTTAGAAAGACATGGAATAGCTTCTTATGACTATATTTAAAGCTTATTTATTTACACTAAGTTGTTAGAACTATTTTTCCTTCTTCACCTTATTGTATGAAACTTTGGGTTCCCACCACAAGAAATAGTCATCTCTCACAACATAGTCATGTCATAACCTTACACTAACATTTCATTTAATATACACTTTTTCCTTCTTTATGGGTCATTTTAAGACTTTCTTTTTACATAAATCATGTCTTCCTTTCTACTTCTCATGTTCAATTCATCAAAATAGTATACGTGGCATTAGTGATCTCTATGCCCTACTCTTCTATCATGCATTCACATCATGTTTCTCAATATTTTATGACTTTTCAAAAGTCTCATTCTATTTTTAATTCTTCTATGTGATTGTGCTAACTCTATTTATTAATGTCACAAAATGAAAATCATGTGAGTAAGTTCATTTCCATTGAGTATCCCAAGGCTAGGGATAGCTTTAAGAAACCCCCTCCTAGGAAAAGGTGTAAAATTCTGGCGAATCCTACATTATTTTTGGGGGGATAAATTAATATTGTTGGCGAAATATTTTAATTTGAAAGGAAAAAATATTAGTTGTACAGGCAATTTTTTTCAATTATATGAAAATTCTATAAAATCTTGGAAAATCTTTCATTATTGGAAAAAATCACGGTGATAGGCACACATACCTAGAAACCATCATTATTCGTCAGGGGTTTGGGGGGAGCACCCCCAAGATGGGGTCTAGGTATTATTTTATTAAGGTAGCATGAGTTAATTTTCTATCTACTGATAGGAACTAACCCTAATTTTTGTAACCTTTGGATGATCCCAAATCAATGGTAGGAATTATATTTCAGGCCAAGGTTTTAAAGGACACAAATATTCCCCCAAAAGTCTATGGAATAGAGACACATGTCAAATCTATTTCAGGTCAAAGTTTTAAAAGACATAATGTTTCATTGAAAGTCTCTAGAATAGAGACACATGTCATGTAACCTATACCCTAACCTTAAATATCAACCACATAATGGCAAATATAGTTGTCAATTATGAAAAGATTTGGAAATTTTAAGCAAATGTTTTCAATTTATAGTGTCCAATGATTATATTTGATTGGTGATATTGTGAAAGAAAAGGATAAAAGTACATAAATCAATGAGCGATGGGCCTAGGCATTCGACCCAAAAATTATAAAGTTTAGGTGACACGGCCAACCTAATATACACATTATATTTGCCAAATCATGGGTCGCTGACATGAGACATTTGCAAAATGGTGAATATTCACCACTAAAGTTATGCCTACCCAAGGCTTTAACAAGACTCCTTTGATGTTGCAAGATTGGAAAAGCCCTTGTTCGGCTATCTTCGACTCTCATGCTATAAGTCTATCTTCATCCCTTGACTTTCATGACTATCATTGAATTTGATGAACTCTTTTCCTTCACATTTTAGATTAGATAAAATCTCTTGAGAGTGTCTCTTGAAATGTATGTCTTTTCTACATTCTATTGCTTGAGAGTGTCAAGATTTATGCCTTTGTTTATATAAATGCATGTTCTAGAAATATTATGATGTCAAACTATGTCCATGATTCTAACTCTCTTAATTGGACTTGCTATATCATGCTCATATTCTTCTCTTGATATTCTGGTGTCCTTGTGTTGATTGTCACTATTGCATCTTCTCTTGATAACTTAAGCACATACATATTTCCATGTTGGCCTTTAGTTTTATTTTGTTGTTGTTTCACTTGAATGATTGTTCATTTATATTTACACTTTATAAGACATCTTGTCCCTACCACCTAGGACTATTGCTAAGGAATTCTCATTGATTTGTTACTATTTTCCAAGTAATCCTTCCATACTATTATATGTACCTATGTTGGCTATGAATTCAACACACACCATACAATATGTCCCCATCTTCATGAACCATGCAAAATGTTGGATTCTCTAATATATGTAAAGTTATCATTTTCTTTGGACTTATCATTCCAATTTTAATATCTCCATATACCTCAATCATAGCTTTCTTTGTATGAATGCTCATCATGAGACACAATAAAACTACTCTTAACAACTCCTTTATCCTCACAAATATGCATACTTACATAAAATGTATAAATCAGAGGTTTTTAAAAAGAAAATTAATATCCATAAGTTGATGTAAAGGGATCTTCAGAGTTAATTATAATACCTGGCATGACTTATAAATAACCACGCATAGTATGCAACATGGCTGAACTATAGGACAACATGTGTCAAAGAGGCTGGAAGGTGGATCTTCAAAAACCCTTGCAACATGCCACAATCCTTTTCTTGTTAGTTTTAATGTGAATCAAAATCCTCGATCTTCTTCTACATGCCAAGTTTATCCTTCTAATGTTGAATGCATCAAATTGGAGTAGTAGGTGTTAGTTTTGTACCCAAAATGTAGGCTTCTTCAATCCCAAATAGTAGAAAACCCCTGAATTCTTTTGACTACTATGTTCCCTAGACTATCAAGGAAAAGATTTCAACATGGATTTTGGATACTTTGTGCCTAAATCCTTTTGGTAAATAGGTATCATATGACTTGAATCATAACTTTAGACTCATAAATATCCATTTATTTAGACATTTATTACCTTGTTAAATACTTTAAAATTCCCTACAAGACCGTTTATAAGTTAGACAAAAGTGCATTAAAACTATATCAACATCTTTGGCAACCTCTACAAAATTCTTGTTTGATTAGTATCTAAGACCAAATATCCTAAGATGTCCATTGGGATAAAGATTCAAAGACTTGAAATAGCTCAAACTCAAACTTGACACTTTTGTTTCTAGAACCTTGAAACAACTAACTGACCAAAACCTAAAGGAAAACCACCAAACCAAACTACCTAAAAGACTAACTTACTATGCCTTAGTACTTGGAGGAAGAAAAAAGGAAAAACTATGTGCTATAGCACTTATTAGATATCTAAAACCTATCCTAACATACACTAACCAAGTGTCAAAATGACAAGAAAAATCATTAAGTGGTATCTTTAAATTGCTGCATTTTTCCCCAATTCACAATACTTTACATGTTCTTAAGCATCCAAGATGAGATGAAGAACAAGTAAAATTAATTGAACAACTATAAGGCAACTTAAAAAAAGAAATAAAACTAGCTTACCCACTCCTAGTGACCATGCATGCTAATGTTTTAAAAGTGGGTGTAAGTTGAATGCATTTTTCTTCAATTGCAAGTTCATTCTCAACTCCATCATTGACTACCATTTCTTTCTTGGGTGCAAGTATGATGTTTGATTCTTCACCTACCTTTATCCTGATGACATGTAACTGATTGAATATTTGATAATGTTAAGTTGAAGATGATGCAAGACATTAAAATAGTTAATAGTTTGTATTGTCATTGATGTCAACTTGATATCATCTGTACAGTCATCTACATAATGCTAAAGACTTTAGAGAATCAATGGAACAGAGATTATGCTTTCAGCAATGCATAAAAGTCAAGTATTCACTAAGTGATAAACAACACCAATGGAGTGCACACCATTGATAAAGGCAAAGAAAAATTTGCAGTGATTCCCGACGAGAAGAAGATAGTGTTGCCCAACGAAGCAAAATCATAGTGATACCCGACAAGTAAAATCCAATGTTGCCCAACCGATGAAGATCCTGAAGCTAACTGAAGTTACACTGACAAAACTGGTAGTTGTCACTGATGACTAACTATAGAGTTGACTGAAAAAATAGAGAGTTTAGAAAATGACAAAATATCTAGTTGGCAGAGCTTAAGGATAGACTTAACTGGTTGTTTTATTTGTTTTATTCGACTAGAGTTAAGTAATTGATTTAAAGAAGATTTGTACAGTTGGCAAGAAGATAACTACTAGATAAATCAGGAGTTAAAGCCATAAATTAGATTGGCTGGATTGTTTTTCACACCAAGAATCAAGAATCAAGAATAAAGAAACATCATGTCTGTATAAGAGACAAGAGTAATTCATTTCTGTAATCACAATCAATCACATACACGGAAGGGGAGTGAATAGAAAGAGGATGCTGAAGAGAAACTGGTGAAGGATAACTTCATACAGTCCAGATCAATCAAGCTGAAGGAGAGCTAAAGAATTCTGTAGACACCAACAAACAGTGAAGCATAGCATCACAGAGTAGAAAGTGTGGAGAACAAAGAACTGAATTGATACATTGATCAGAGAGGTATTGTACTTAAATAGATCTGAAAATCTGTAATTCAAGTTGCATTAGAAACAAGTCATAATGTTTCAGTTTAACCATCAAAGCATCAAGTCTCTTAATAGAGTAGGACTTAACCATCTTCTATAATTGAGGTATCCTAACAGATTTCCAAAAAGGTTGATTCATGAAAGTAGCATTGAAATTGCATAAAGCCTATTGATAGCCTAAGAAGAAGGTTGATTCAAGGATGGTTGCAAGATTTTCCTAAAGCTTATTGACAGTCTAAGAAGGAGGCTGATTCAAGGATGGTAGAAAAATAGATGCCAGATACTAAGTGACAACCTATATGTATAAAATCCTCTAACGAGGTTGCACCTAAGAGTGTGTTTGTAACCTTTAATAGGGTTGGCTCCTAACATGGCTCACTTCAGAAGAGTGAAAATTTGGGGTACCGGTCCCAGTGGTTTTTTCCCTTAATAGGGTTTCCACGTTAAAATCCATGTGTTATGTGTGTATGGCTTATTAATTTATTGTTTTACATTTCACATATGCATTTATGGATTGATTGGTATACTCTACATATTTACTAAGTATCGGTAAATAGTTTTACTGCTTATCGGTTATCAAGAAGAATAAGGACAGAAAAGGTAAACTGATAGACAATTAATTATTATAAGTATTTCATGGCATGCATCTTGTAGGGACTTAATAATCTAAGGTGTATTGATTGGTGGTTAAATATTAAAGGATAAAATTTTGAGGCCACTGATTCNGCGTATTGATTGGTGGTTAGAGATTAAAGGATAATTTTTTGAAGCCACTGATTCACCCCCCACCCCCCCCCACCCACCCCCTTAGTTATTACTAACAATTGGTATTAGAGCTTGTGTGCTTAGAAGGAAGGTTTCAAGACCTAAGTAAATATCACAAGATGAACAGACGAGATGTGCCCAAGTTGAACAAAGACAACTTTACTTCATGGAAAAGCAGGATAAGACTCCACTTATCAGGTATTGGTAATGAAGTTACTCAATACTTAGTTACTAAATATGTGTTTTCTATAGGACCATTGATAGTAGATCAATTGAGAGAGAAGCATGAGCATAACTGCATGGTTATAGAGCTTTCTTCCTCACTCTCTGATGTTGAATTTGAAGATGTCAAGGATTGCAAGACTGCAAATAAAATGTGGGGCAAACTGAAGCTTGTACATGGAGGTGATACAAATGTTTTGAGAGACAAGGCAGAAAGCCTTAGAGGAAAGTTTGATGATCTTAGAATGAAAGAAGGAGAAAACATCACACAGTACAGCACAAGAATAAAAGTAGTCAATTCTATACGAGGTGTTGGAGGTACACTTGAAGAGGAGACAGTGGTAAGTAAAATATTAAGAACCTTATTTCCTATATATGCTATTAGAGTTTCTGCTATTCAAGAAATGAGAGCAGTAGCAAACAATACAGTTACTCTTGATACCTAATTGGTAGACTGCTTTCATTTGAGATGAATAACTTTGACAATAGTGTCTTACCAAGTTTAGAGTCTGCATTTAAGTCTTCTATGAAAATAAGCAAATCCAATCATAGATGAAGGGACAGTGAAAGTGAAAGTGAAGAAGAAGATCTAGATGAAATAGAAGCACTTATGGCCAGAAGAATACAAAGAGGCAAAGGTAAATACAAAGGAAAACTACCACTTGTATGCTTTAATTGTAAAGAGATTGGACACATTGCTGCAAGATGTCCTAATAGAAGAAAAGATGACAGAAGTGATGATAGATATTTTGAGAAGAAATCTAACAGAGGTGATAACAAAGATTACAGAGGTTACCGACAATCAGAAAGAAAGGATACCCGAGACTATAAGGATAAAGGAAAGAAGGCTAGCTACCTACCTACTTCTAAAGATGAAGATACTGACACTGAACCTGATGATGACATCGAGATAGTATTTATAGCTGTGAAGGATGATTCAGATGAAGATGAAAGGTATGAAGAAACTGCACTCATATCTAAGGTTAGTAAGAATGATATCTGGATTATAGATAGTGGCTGCACTCACCATATGACCGGTGACAAAGAAAAGTTGAACACTTTTGAATATTATAAAGGTGGTACAGTAAGAATGGGAAATGATACACCTTATCCAGTTGAAGGTAAAGGAACAATAATGTTGAATAACCTAGTTAAATGTGAAAATGCTTATTGGGTAAAAGGATTCAATTATAATATGTTGAGTGTTTCTCAGCTGAATAATTCAGGTCACAGAGTAGCATTTGAAAACAAGAAGGCAAAGATCTTCAATGAATCAGAAAAATTGATTGGTACCGGTGAACAGACTAAAGGTCACTTATTCTATCTGAATGATACTAATCCCACTTGCTTAATGACTAGAAATGAAGACATCTGGTTGTGGCACAAATGATTGTGTCATGTGAATTTTGACAACATGATAAAAATAAGAAAAAGAAGTGTAAGAGGCTTACCGACGATGACAAAGCTAGACAACATCATGTGCAAAAATTGTCAAAAAGGTAAAATGACAAAGTCTAGTTTCAAAAGTAAAACCCATACATCTGATGATATTC
>MU225850.1:1800177-1813331 GCA_018584345.1 Thuja plicata
TCTTTATATAGACAGGGCCTTAGCATCACGGTTTTCACATAGGTCCATTCCTGAATCCCCGATTAGTACCATGGTCAACTTTCCTGCACACTCATTGCACACATCAGTAGGTCCAATTTAATCAATAATTTAAAAATAATAGAATACATAATGTAAGTTGAAAACACATTCACTCACACTTGCATCAAAGATTATTGAACTTAACAAGATCTGCATCTATTCCATATACATATACATACTCTTAATAAATCTGCATCTTGATTACATCTAACATCCACATACTAATCCAATATACAAAACCATCAAAACTAAGTTTTAAACATAAATCTGCATCACTCACACAAAGTATCTAATAGATTCCCCGATTACATAATCAGGTGTTGTATACAAGCAAAGGATTCCACGGATCCATAAAGTAATACATGTGTCCCAAAATTCTGACTATAGCAAAATTTGTTTTGATTGGAGAGCATGAGAAATAGTGCTAAGCTTATGTCAGACTGGGGTAGGCCTCACACAGTAAGACTTCTACAATTACCTCCAAAAATAATATCATTCCTCTTTTTCCATATGTTCCACATAATCAAAGCAGAAATTAGAGCAAAAAAGTTATTAAAAGACTGCTTCAGACCATTGATTTTACCAGAGATGATGTCTAAGACTGATATGGGGTATAGTTGGGGGAAGCCAAAGAGCTTCCAGATATCTATGGAAAATGGATAGGCGAAGAAAATATGACCAATAAATTCATTGAGGGGGCATAAAGGGCACAAACTAGGGTCCCCATTAGGGAGCCTAAATGGTAACCTGTGCAAGAGAAGATGCCACATAAAGCATTTGATTTTCAATTCACACAGAGAGGACTAGAGATTGCAGAAAATTTTAGGCCACATGGCTGGTTCAAGGGCGAGGTTCGAACAGGAGTTGAGGTGGGGGAAGATAGAGTTATGGGTGAGGAGATCATAGAGCTTCTTGGGTTTAGTTTTACTAATTAGGGTACCATCTTCCCATCTGTATTGTAGGTGGTAGTCTCTTTCTATGTATATTTCCTTATTTAGGAAAAGGTCTGTACATGCTTCTTTTAGGATAGAGTAGGTCCTGTATTGTGAGTCTGGGAGTTCATAGTTGTGTTTAATTACCTCCCATTCAATAATCAAATCATCTTGGAGTATGTCTGCAATGTATGTAATACCTTTACCATTCCAAATCCTAGCGTAGAAACCATGTACTAGAGCCAAGGGTTTGTCTCTAAGTTTTAGGTTCCACCAAATGGAGGTGTTCCCACATATTTTGCCATGATTGTGGAACATGCTATTGTCTGCAACTAGGTGTTTGACCAAGTTCCAAGCTTTCCATGTTGACTTAAATATGACTGACCCCTAAACATAGAGCTCTATATTTCCTGTTAGGATGTCATTCATAGTGAGATTGTGCCAGAGTTTGCCTTTCTTAGGGTGTACCTTTGCTTTGTTGTTCTTGATAATGGATTTCTAGGGTTCTTCTCCTTGGATTTCTTTAGTGATCCATCTCACTCCCAAGGTAATGCCTTGTATTCTAAGGTCCTTAAGACACAACCCCCCTACTTCTTGCCTATGGTGCACCACTCCCACTTAACTGCATGACCACCTTTGTTCCCTCTGTCATCTGACCATAGGTAATCTCTGATAACTTTTTGAATAAGGTTGAATTGGTACTAACAGAAAAACTAGGCTAAAGAGTAATAAATAGTGTATGAGGACATCACCTTCTAGCATACTTGAATTCTACCTGCTAGAGAGAGGTATTGGTTGTCCCACTTGTTGAGCTTCTTTTCAACCTTACTCTTGACCCATTCCCACATATTTTTGAGGTTAGGGTTGATGGAGAAGGGGATACCAAGGTACTTGACCTAGTAGTCAAGGCCTTCCCACGTAAGATTCCATCTAGAAAGCCACAAAGGGGGTTCTCTGTCCAGCCCAAAAATAGGGATTTCTCCATTGAGATCTTTCTACCTGAAGCTGAATAGAATAGATTGATTTTTCTCATGAAGGAGGAGAGGTTATCATCTTCCAACTTAAGAAGTAAGGTTGTGTCATCTGAAAACTATAGATTGGAGATCTCTTCATCTTCTAGGAGCTGTATACCCCTTATTCTAAGAGTGATCTATTTATCAGCAATGAGGTGTCCAACTACTTCAGCAGCAATGACAAAAAGTGCAGGTGCAAGAGGGCATCCTTATCTAATAGATCTAGTCAGTTCAAAGTTGATAGATCTGCTACCATTAATCTCTACCTGGGAAAGAGCTCCATACATAAGTGGTTTAATCATTTTAATGAATTCCTTAGGTATTCCTAGAGAGTCCATCATCATGAAGATAAAGTCCCACTCTATTCGGTCATAGGTTTTTTCATAGTATAATAGCAACATACAAGCCTATTGCTTAGTCTCCTTGCCCCATTACATGGCTTCCCAACAAGTTACCACATTCTCAAGAATGTACCTTCCTTTAACAAATCCAGTTTGGTTGTAGTCTATGATCTTAGGAAGCACATTCTTGATTCTAGTTGCCAGGACCTTGGCTAGGATCTTGTAAGAGGAGTTCAAAAGTGTGATAGGCCTCCAGTTTTTTATCAGTGATCTATCTCCTTCTTTGGGGATGAGTTTGATAAGTCCACTATTAATGGCCTTGCCCAGGGATCCCTGCTCAAAGGCTTCATTGTAAACTTCTAGTAGGTCATGTCCTATCCATCCAATGTTTTTCTTGTAGAATTCTATAAGTAGGCCATCAGGCCCTAGTGCCTTATCAAGTGCCATATGTTTGATAGCATCATTGATCTCTTCTGCCTTCAATGGTAATCTGAGGGAAATGGAGTCTTCCTCAGAGACCTTTTAGGAATAACATTATTGATTTTAGTTCTGGTTGCTATCATCTTTGTACCTGTGTTCTCCGAAGTGAACAGTGAGTGGTATAAATCCTTGAAGGCTAGGAGGATTTGTTCTTGGTTAGTGATCTTGTTATCTTAAATCTATAACTCCTCTATCCTTCCTTTAGCCTCTTTTTGCTTAAGTAAGTTAAAGAAGAATTTGGAGCCTCTGTCTCCATGCTCCACCCAATTGGATCTGGACCTGATCTTTATGCCTTTGATTTTGATATTTTGTAGCTACTTGAGCTCATCCTTAGTATTCGACATTTTTATGTTGAGTTCCACTGAGGAGGGGTCATTCTGTAGTGCTATTTCTGCTTTGAGGAGTTCATCCTGTAGCAACCCTTCATACCATCTTGCAACATGAGATATCTTTCCTCTAGCAGTCTGAAAGAGGTCTTTCCAACTGGCCACATTTTGTGACCACTTATCCCTAGCACTATAAAGTATGGCAGTCGAGTTGTTGAACCATCTAATCAGAAAGACTGCATTCTCAATACCAGGTTCCCCCAAAATTGAGGAATTGAGGCAAAATGAATCTTTCCTAAGGCACACCATGGGTTGTACCCCAAGGATGAGAATCAGGCACTAATTGGGTGGTGGTCTGAGAGAGAAAAGGGGGTGACTCTGATTGCCCTCCCTTGATCATCTTTTAGGAACTTGAGAAAGTATTGGTTAAAGTAAAACCTTTCAAGTCTAGAGTAGATCATTATATTCCCCTGTTGATAGTTGCACCAGGTGAACCAAATGTCTTTGTGTTCATGCTTACCTCTATGTAAAGGATCAATATGTTTATGTTTGTTGAGGAACTTGTTCCAAAAGAACAACTCACAGCCTTTCCATTCCAGTTTATTGCCTTCCCTTTTGTTTTGGGCATTATCTACCATGTTGAAGTCTCCCCCAAAGATCCAAGGGATGTATTCTAACTGGGTGAGCCATTTCAAAAGTTCATTCCTCTCTCTATAATAATTTGGGGCATATATAGAGCATATGCCAGCCTTGGTGTTGTGGTCCTCTAAAACAACCCAGAGAGCTTTGTTGTCTGGGGCAATACCCCAATTTCTCACTTTCTTGGCCTTATGGGGACCAAGGAGGATGGAAATGCACCCTTTTCCCCAACTGTGTATGGTGGAAAATTTAGAGGCATCCCTCCAGATGCATTTAAGTGCAATATCAAGGAAGAAATTATTGGATTTGACCTCTTGCAACATCAGACAATTAAGGTCCTTATTAGTCCTTCTAAAGCTTTGTACTGTATATTTCCTGTCAGAGGATTCCAATCCTCTGACATTCCAAGATGCTATCTCGATATCCATCCAATTCATGAGGAAGGTTTAGCAGTATTTCTAAAGCTAGAGAAGCATTTAGGAATTTCAGTATTATGAACCTCCTCGTGATCCTTTTTGTTACCAGAGCCTAGGGGTCTGCCTTTTTTTTCTTCCCTCTCTTAGCCTCATAACAATCCCCATCCTCCATTGGGAAGTCTTTAGAGGGGGTTGGAGATTCTAGGGATCCTTTTAGTTTTGCTCACTTTGAGTACATCCTTCCAAGGGCTTTCAACAAATGGGACAATTTCCCAATTCTGTTTGAGGCCATGTTTACTAAAGACCTCTTTAAGGGAGGGGCCCTGAGTGAGATCCCAGCAGACTGAGACCTCCCTCAAACTAACACCATCCAACATGGTACCAGTTCCAAGAGGAGTATGATCTGGAGGACTAGGGCTGAGGGAGGTAGGGTGGGGGTCAGCACGGATGGCCAGAATGACAAGAAGGTCAAAATCATGTAAGGAGCTATCATTGGTAGGGTAAGAAACCTCAGAACCCAAGCCATTCTCTAAGGCATCCATATTTTCTGGGGACCCCTCACTATCCCGCATCATACCTCTTCCGTCTTTCCTCAAGTCACGATTCCCCTCACAACCACTACCACCTTGGGTGGTGCCACCAAAATGGGGGAAACAATAAACATACTTCTTGTTAACATTACCTCTTCTTTTCTTTAGAGGGCCATCAATTTTCTTAATTTTGTCCAATGCTAGTTGTTGGGCGTTCTTGGGCCTCCTTCTAAACTTGTTCAAGGGGGTAGAGAGGGTCACTTCCTCTTGTCCAGAAGTATCTGTAGAGCTCTTTGAAGTGAGGCCAGGATTGGCCAAGCCCAGAGAAATATCCAATTCTTCAAGAGAAGGGTTGACTGGGTTAGGCAAAATAATCAACTCGGTGTTAGGTTTAGTCATAGGGGAAATTAGGGGGGTATCAACATGGAGGGAGGGTCAGGAATGAGTGGGTTAACATCAGGGAAATCTTGAGAAGGCATGTTGGAGGTCAACCTGTTAGCTTGTCGAGGTTTAGAACTAGAGGCATCGAGCGGGCAATTTTTCCTCCTGCGTCTATCCTTCTTACAGAGGAAACATGAATTTAGACCTCCTAGGTATTCCAGAGGGTAGGAGACATGTTCTCCTTCCAATTCAAACAACAAGGTTTAGGGTATGTCTACTCCTGGTTTGAGGGATATCAGAATTATTGCATCTAAATAGGGAAGGAGGACATTAGAATGGTCGATGTGTATGACTTTTCCAAGGGTTTGTAGGGCTTCTAGCAAGAGATTCCAGAGGAATGGGGGGATACGCTTGATAGTAATATATCTAGGGCTAGAAAGGGCCATTATTTCCTCAAAATTGGTAGAACCAAACCAACCTAGGGCACGAAAATTACAAGCCCCTATAGACCAAAAATGTTTGTCAACCACAGTTCTTTGACTTGCAGTTGTTAGGAATAATGTGTCTCAACCTTGTATATTTCCTTACATTTGATATTATTTGTTTTGTAATTAATTGTTTGCAAATAATATATTTAAGTTTGATATCAATTTTGTCATTTAGTTGAGTGAACATGTTGTGTTTTCACTCCACTTGGAAGATGACAAGGATGATCAAACTTGGTCTAGGTGGATCTAGGCATCCCTTTCTGTGGTAGAGGTTATTTTCCAAATGTCAGCACTTTGGAAAATGTGTAAGGTAATCATGACTAAAATGGTTATGACAGATTCCTATGATGGTCATTAATATTTGTAAGAGCTAATTGTGAAAGATTTGATGACGGGTGAAGACATGCAAGACATGTGGCAACTGATCATGTTGAGTACTATACAGTCTTTTGCAATGCATGGGGTTCCTATTTTTTTGGAGAATGGTAAAACCCTAATATGGTTGTCTTTGGAAGTTGCCCTAAAAGGGAAGCATGTGATATAAGCATTTTAGGGTTGCAAATTGCTGAGTGAGAGGTTAGTGTATTGTTGGAATTCTTTTATGCTGCCGGATTTTTCTTCAAGTGTCGATTATCTCCTGAGAGAACTTGCATTGCAAGTGTATTGTAAACAACAACAGTTTTGATTAATACATTGTGTAGGTTTTGGAGTGCTGGGGTTTTTTACCAAAAGGTTTTCCCCAGGGTAAATCATTGTGTCATTCTCATTTTTCTATGTATGCATGTTATTGCAGCAACATCTAAGTTAATTGTATTATCATTCTGTAATTGATAAGGGTTAAATCTGAATTTACATGATCCTCTCCTCTGGAGTTTAGCATAGGGAACTATTTTTCACACACTTAGTTTCCTTTCAGCAGGGTCGTTAAAGATAATAATAAACAATCCTTTTTGAATCATCCTACAGAGAGAAAACTTGAGCCCTAGTTTGGAACTACATATGTTATGTAACCATTTATTCATGTATACATGAGAGGGAAGCCTAGTTAGGTATTGTGCAGCCAAAACAATTATAGTTTCACCTAGTTTTCTCTTCTCTACCTTAATTACATCAATCATAACAGAATTGGGAGAAACAATAAGGATTTTGGGGTCAGAAGTCTTACCTCCTTGTTCATGTCCTCCCTCTACTCTAGTGTTGGTTGCTTGTTGCCGCCCGAGGAACTTAGTTCCATGTTTGAGCCCTTCAGCACCTTCTAGAGCCCGTCAAAAGATTTTAGGAAATTGTACTAGCTTCTCGGGAGTGAAACTTTGGTCAAGGTTCTCTCGGACAGTGTCTCCCAAAGCATAAATGGTGTCATATGAAGTGAAAGCCATAGAAATAGGAGGAAAACCTAAACATTAAAGACCCTCCAAGTACGGAGGGCTAAACGAGTGCCACACACTTCTTTCTTACGCAAGTTTTGTAGAGCCCATATTCAATTTACACTACCTTCTGATCAATATCTGTATTATATTTTTACTTTCCATTCCTAGAGTTATTTAAAAAATTTGAGTTCTTTTTTGTGAAAATTGCTATGTATTTTCCTAGGGTTTTTAGCAACCCATTTTTGGAGATTTGTTATTTAAAAATTCTAAATTGAGTCTAAATTTATTTATTTATTTATTTTATAGAAGTTAAATTTAGATATCTCAAATTGGTATCTCTCCAATTTCCTTTTTAGGGTCAAATTAATGCCCTATTATAGACATTTTTTCAAACTATACTTGTCCATTCCTTGTTCCAATTTTTGTGTCAAATGTATTCATATGGTATAGATTGGTATGATCATGTAAAAATATAAATTTTATATCAAAGACATTCCTCTGTCTTACCTTTCATGTTATATTTGTTTGGAGTTTTTTTATTTTGTTTTTTGAAAGTTGTAACCATTTAACTGAAGGAAGGTCTGAACCCTAACTAGGGTTTTCTATTTTAGAATAGTAGTCATAACTTTATTTCCTATTGTTAGATATTTATAAGTGATTGGATTGATTGTGTGTTCTTTGGAAGATATGGGTGACTATTCTTTGATGACTATTCTTTGCATTTAATCCTTGTTTGAAATAAATTAGTTTAATATGATTACCGATATTTAGGGGTTGTATGGTTATAACAGGCTAATAGGAACATGTTTTTTATTATAATTGGATTATTTTTACTCTTAATACTATTTTTATCATGTATTGTGAATTTTTATGCCTCTTTAAGTGTTTTGGATTAATCTAAGTGTCAGATTAGGGTTTAGGGTTGTCCAGTAGATTAGAGATAATTTTGGGTTTTCTAAACTCAATCAATTGATGTGTGGCATTTTCATGAATTCCATAATATTGTAATGTGGTTTAATTATTCCTTCATAATGTGTATTAATGAGTAGGGAACCCCATTTAGAGATCCTTCTATTAATGATCATGTCTCGGTTGGTCCTATTTGACTTATTATTCATCCTTTTGCGTTGTGATTTTGGGGAAAGGTTATTGCAAACTTAGGAATATCCTAGTTGATACCTCTTGCATGGAACTTGGTTTCTATCTCCTAGCACAAGGGAGTGGACCTCTTTGGATCCATGTGGTTGGATGGTTAATCTTTTTATATCGAGGTATTGTACGTGGTTCCATGGATGATCCTAGTGCATGCTTCCTTCCAGAATTGTAGTTGAAGACTTTTCTATTGTAACATGTATCTTGTACTTGATTTAATACGTATTTATGTATTTTTTATCTCGTAAATAGAGACATCTACAAATTATCAATGTTTTAATGTGATGTGTGTAAGGAATGGGTAGATCTAGGTGAAATTAAAGGTAAAAGATCATATGTTATCTATGCTAAAGGAAAGTTGATTGCGATACTTGATCATGACTATTTTATTACATAATGTCTCCATTTAAAAAGGAAATTAACTTAGATTTAGTATGAAATATTGTATCTAGGAATGAGCGTGTTATCTCTTAAATAAAATGATTCAAAACAAGTTATTGTGAAATGATGAAATGAGATAGTATCTTGATTGTAGTATTCAAATTATGGTTATGTTTACTCATTGCCTCTAAAGGTGTATGTAGTAATGAAATAAATAGGATATTTGTTATCTTAATGATTGCTAATATCTCTTACCTGAATGCTCAAATGAAAAATGATATAAAATATCTCTTTATGTAATGTTAATGATGCTTTTGTGGAAAGAAGATCTTTGTGTACTTAATGTCATGTTACCTACTATGAATGCAATTTTGATAAAGGAACTTAGGATATGTTGAGCTATTAAAATGTCTAAATTATGATGTTGCAAAGAAAAGGAAATGTTACTAATTCCTATTAGGAATTAGGGATCATTAAATGTTACATACACAAATGAATGGTTATGTTAAAGGTTAACTTTCCTGGATGATTTTTAATATGTAAAAGAAGAAGATTAAACCATCTTTTTCTTTATTCAAAAGTCATGTGATTTGATAGTAAGCTCAATTTATCAATTAGATGTATTGAATGATTATCTTATGGTTAAGATAGGAATATTTACTTTGTGCACTAAAATGAATCTAGAATAATCCAGTTTAGGAATATCTCACTAATGGATTGGTTCATGTTGTTAAGTAACAATGTTAGGGAACCTATGGAGAACATAGGTTGAGTTAGATCTTAAATGATAATTTATGTTGTTAAGAGAAATGATATTCATGTTCATGAATTAAGTAATCATTGTAAAGTATTTTCATGTTGGTTGTTTTAAAAAAAAATACTTGCAACTTTAGTGTTTAGAAGATTTGTCCTTCTGGGTTCCTTGGCAGGGCATTACAATCAACCTCATAATCTGGCCACATGTTATAATGGAGTCATAAACCAAGAGTTGATGGTTCAAAGTGCTACAACTTTGAAACCTACAATTGATGATGGATCCGAGAAGCAACAAGACCCACTTCCAATTGATGTCACTTTCATGAATTGGCATGGAGAGGAATTATGTGGGATAAGCAGAGATGATTTTGCAATTGCAACAAATACCAGAGCAAAGAAAAGATCCTTGGAGATTAATCAACAAGAAAAAACAAGTAAAGGAAAAGATGTTGCAGCTGCATGACCATCTTCCTCTCAAGTGCCACATATTTTATAGAGAAATTCTCAGGAAGCAGTCAAGGAGCAGCCACAATTGCAAGCAAAACTTGTTGTTCCTAGGATCCAACAAAAGATACATGTTATTATTTCATTTAATATAGCTGATAACATGAATAAAATTAATGTTTCAATTAGTATGTGGATTCATTAGCTATTCCAAGTCAAGCTAACCTTTTACAGTCAACCTTGTCTAAAAATGAAAATCATAGTAATGCTACTGATAGTTATGATAGAACAGTTTTAATAAATACTCTTGAGAGAAATAGTAAGTCATCTAGAAAAGAAGATAAGTCACCTCCGTTCTATGTTTCTTTGATCATAGGAGATAAAGTGGTACATAATTTTATTGTAGATAGTGGGGCCACAAGTTCATTCATTCCTAAGAAAATTGCAGATCAACTAGGATTAAAATATCACCTTTTGGAGAAAGGAGTAGTACATCTTGATGTGTTAATTGTGAACACAGTAGGTATAATAAAGGATACAAGTTTGACCCTTCATGATTTCCCTAAATTATCTATTTCCTAGGATATCTATGTCATAGACCTTCCTCCCTACTTTTCTTTGTGTTTGTGAAGAGATTTTACAACAAAGATAGGAGGGTAGTTGTCTTCTGACTGGTCTCATATGTTGTTTAGGACTGGATATGGTACAAAGGTGATAATTAAGTCAGAATTACTTTCTAAAGATAATATAGAGCCCTATGTTCCCAGTGTGATTAATACAAATTTGGTATCATTGGAGCATGATGAAAACATTATTGTTCAAGAGTCAAATACACAAACTGATGATATCATGGACATCTTATTGGATGAGTGGGCATCAAAGAATGCCCATAATGATCAGAATACTACTATAGAACATATTGGTATAGGCATGTATATGATTCATGAGTGAGATTCAATAATGCGTAATCTTATAAAAGTTGTAGATCAGTGTACAAAACAACAAAATGAAGTGTGGTAGATGTACTTCGATGGGTCAAGAAGTAAAAATGGAGCTAGTGGGGGTGTTATGATTGTATCCCCACAAGGTGACAAGTATTATTCAACATTTCATTTTTTATTTGCATATACTAATAATATTGATGAATATGAATCTCTAATTCAAGGCTTGGAATGGGCTAGGAAGAGAAAGATTAGTTTCTTACAAGTGTATTGTGATAGTGAGTTAATTGTAAATCGGGTGATAGGTTTACATGTTGCTAAGAATGATGTTTGAAGACATATAAGCACTGAGTATTGGATATGATAGAGGAATTTTGATGCTTTTGATTTGATCTCCATACCTAGGAGTAAAAATCAACATGCAAATAGATTGGCTATTGTAGGTGCACGGTTTGACATTCCAAATGATATTAGTAAGGAAAGGATACAACAACATGTGAAGGTAGTTGTTAGGCCTTCGGTTCTTGATAATACAACTAATTGGAAAGTTCTTGACAATGATGAACATATTTTAAGATTGTTGTTAGAAGAAGATGTGTTTTTTGTTGCTAACCAAGATAAGATCAAGCGATAGTATGGTGATCAAATAATTTAGTTAAAGTCAAATAAGTTGCCCAAAGGGTTAGTAACCCTAGAGTCTATCTTTGGCAATGATGATAAGCTAAAGAAAAATAAAACCAACATGCATGTGAAAGAAGATCACTATGAGGAGATAGATATCTTCAAAGATAAAATCCTTAAGGTTGGTAAAGTTTGTACCCAGCAAGAAAGACAAGCTTTTATAGAGTTATGTCAAGAATTTCATGATGTTTTTCATGGGAATATTTTGATTTGAAAGGTTTTGATCCTAAAATGGCACAACATACTATAGAATTAATGCATAACGTAAAGCCAATCAAACAAAAGAAAAGGCCTTTGAATCCCAATTTAGAACCCCTTATGGTTAAAGAGATGACTAAGCTTATAGAAGGGGGCATCATTTATGAGATAAAATATACTAGACGGGTCTCCAATATTGTCCATGTTAGGAATAAAAATGGGGAAATTAGGCTTTGTGTGGACTTTAGAGACCTAAATAGAGCCTCTTTGAAATATCACTACTCGTTACCCTTTATGGAGCAGATTCTACAAGTAGTTGTTGGTTCTTAGAGATTCTCTCTTCTTGATGGTTATTCAGGATATAACTAAGTGCTAGTAAAAGATGAAGATCAACATAAAAATTCTTTTACCACTAAATGGGGTATTGTGGCCTATAAAATAATGCTTTTTGGATTATCCAATGTTGGTGCCACTTTTCAGAGGGCAATGGATATGGCTTTCAAAGGCTTATTGTATAAAATGATCTTGGTGTATCTTGATGACATAACAATGTTTTCCAAAAATACTGATCAACACTTATCACATTTAAAACAAGTATTTGAGAGATGTAGGGAGTTTGGTATATCTAGGAACCCCCAAAAGTGTATATTTCTAGTGCATGTTGGTAAACTTTTAGGACATGTTGTGTCAAAACACAGAATAACCATTGATGTTGAAAGAGTTAGGGAAATTCTGGAACTACCTTTACCCAGTCATAAAAAAGGGTTGCAGAGCTTTATTGGTAGAATTAACTTTGTAAGAATATTTATGCCTGATATTGCTACTTTGTTAAGTCTTTTAACTGCTATGTTAAAACAGAACTATTTTCAGCTGGACCAAGGAAGGCAAGAGTAGTTTTCAAGCACTTAAGGAATCTCTAGCAACAAATCCTACTTTGGTAAATCATTTTTTTTTGAAATATTTTATTCTTTATGCATATGTTGGTTTGGATACAATTTCTGCAATTCTTGTACAATAGAATGATGAGGGGTTTTAACAACCCATCACATTCTATAGTAAAGGTTTAGATGATTTTGAGTATATGTAATACCCTCTCCTATGGTGATACTTGGAATTTTTGACTTGGACATTTTATTATGATGGTTAGAACTATACATTTACATTTCTATTTTTTGGATGATGATATGATTGATATGCTCATTTATGGTTATCATTTATATGTTTATGAGATTAGAAAACCATCTATTTTTATATGTTTTATGGATCTAACCAAAGGATTTGAATCTAACCATTATCATGATGTTTTATGTTTCATGGATATGTGTTTGATGTGTTTTCATGGCTCAGGATGAAGTCGTAGTTACTCACTTAGTTGAGGTCCACACGATGTATCGGTCCTGGTCATATGTTTGCATATATCTTATTTGTATGAATATCCATATGTATATATATGTATCTCTTCTTGGTGATGCAGGATTGCAGGTACCGGGTATCATCTCCACTGGCTTCACAGGTCTGAGCGATCCCTCAAAATCCTCGATCGATGTTGTTGTTATGGAGATATCACCAGGTTCCACAGGAAGAAACTCCGCCTCTGATCCTTCTATCCTTAGGTGGGGAATTCCCGA
>MU225850.1:1829594-1853928 GCA_018584345.1 Thuja plicata
AGGTGGACTTAACCGTCCTTTGTAAATCTCTTAACAGAGTGCACACTTAACAGTGTTGTTGAAAGCTTCAAATGAAGTAGATCTTAACAGGTCTCCACTGTAATACTCCTAACAGGGTAGGTCATCATAAGTGACCAAAATTGTAAGCCTTAACTGGCTCTTCTTATCTGTAGATAGTGAAGTTTGTGGGTAGCAATCCCCACCGCAGTTTTTACTTCCTTAACAAGAGTTTTCTGCGATACCATATCTTGTGTTATGTGTTATCAAATTTCATGTATGTTTCTTTTACTATTATACATCAAATGGAATGTATGATATGATTTCATATGCATAAATAAAGATGAATAGATAGATAAGTTATTTTACAAACTGATGACTAAGGGTTAATGGGCTAACCAAGAAAAGTTTTAGAGGTACTGATTCACCCCTCCCCTCTCAGTACAAATTATCTCAATATAATTCCAATGGTTGTTGATGGTAATGAAATAATTTTTATGATAAAACCTTGAAGGGCTTGGTTTCATTAGAAAGGGTGTTTGATATAAATGATGGCCAAGTCAAGAAAGCTACCCCTATCTAGAAAGAAGATATTGAAGAGATGAATTTGGAGACTGAATCATCTCCTAAAAAGGACTCTATTGGTAAAAAAATATCGATCCTAAGATAAGAAAAATGTTGATTGTGTTGTTGAGGAAATGAAAGAATTACTTTGTATGATCATATGATGATCTAAATGCTTACAAATAGGATTTATTCTAACATGAAATCCCTCTTAAACTAGATGCTTAATTTTTAGATAGAAGCAAAGAGTTGTCAATCCAACTCTGGCACCCAAGATCTAAGAAGAATTGATGAAGTTGAGAGACGGTGAAATAATCAAACCAATTAGACATTCCACTTGACTTTAAATTTTGGTGCCACCAAGGAAGAAGAATGGGGACATAAGACTTTGTGTTGAGTTCAAAAATTTGAGCACGTATTTGTTGAAGGATAACTATCCATTACTCAAAATAGAACTTGTGCTACACAAGGTTACTAAGTGTGAATGTTATCCATAATGGATGGATTTTTTTGTTATAATCAAGTCAAGGTCAAGGAATTTAAACAATATAAGACACCATTTACAACTCCTTGGGGAACGTATGTGTATATCAAAATGTCATTTGGACTCGTGAATTTTGGAGCAACATTTCAAAAAGCCATGTATGTTTCTTTTTCAAATTCATTTGATATAATTATGATGGTCTATCAGGATGACTTAACTGGTTTATCTAAAAACTTTGAGGATCATTTCTTATATCTTGAAAATATCTTTATCAAGGCTCATGATTATGGGATTTACGTTAATCCCAAGAAGTGCACATTTACAGTTATAGAAGGGAAGTTTCTGTGTGATATTCTATCAAGGGCTAGAATAAGAATAGATCAAGAGAGGATAACTAAAATTAATAAAATACCTATCCCAAAGGTTGTTAAGGCTATTTAGTAATTCTTTGGAAAAATTAATTTTGTAAGGGTATCTATTTTCAAATTTATAGAGATTGTAAAGCCAATCTCAAAGATGTTGAAGAAAGATGCTAAGATGAAATCGAATGATTAAGTTGTGAATGCCATTTTTGCAATCAAACAAGCTATAAAAGAAGCACCGGTCTTGATATCTCCTAATGTCACAAATCCTTTTTGAATTGTTTTATTCGGTTCTTTCTACAATCGTACTAGATATGTTGCAAAAGAATGAAGAAGGATTTGAAAAATTGGTTGCTTTATTTAGTAAGTCCCCTCAAGCTACAAAATTGAAGAATGACATTATAGAAAAATTAGTGTATGCTCTAGATAAATCAATGAATACTTTCAAGCCTCACTTGGTTAGGGCTAGGGTAATAACATATGTACCAAATACAATAATGAAGGATATATTTTCCCAAAGTGAGGTTATTGATTTTATATAGAGATGGATCAATAAAAATATAATTAAACAAAGAAATTCAAATTAAAAAATTGGTCAAGGGACAGGGACTTGCCAAATTAATGATAGAAAGCAACTTGGAAGTAGCTTAAGTCAATGTTGTCATGGATAACAAAAACATTTTGTATAACATACATTGGACTATATGGTATACTAATATTTTCATTATTTGACACACTTGAGTTGCCTTAAAAATCTAACAAGAATAAAAAGAGGATCCTAAAATTTTAGGCCCTAAAATATGTCCTCATCAAAGGAGTTATGTATTGGAAAGACACGTATAGTATCTTATTACTATGTCTTAATGAGAAATAATCACAAAAAGTGTTGAAAGAAATACATGTCATTTTGGGGGGTCATTTACTTGCAAAAACAACATCCCATAAAATTATCAGAGAAGGTTATTATTTGTCTTCACTATTCTCTGGTACTCGCAAGTTTGTAAGGAAATGTGAGGCTTGTTAGAAACTTGTAGGAATGCTTAAATATGTAGGTGCATTTCCTCTGAGACTAATGCAAATAGAAGCCCCCTTTCATCAGCGAGCAATAGATTTCATTGGTGAGATTAGTGAAAAATATAGTAGTGGTCATAGATGGATATAAGTAGCTATTGACTATTCCAAAAAGTGGATAAGAGCTATCCCTACCAAGAAAGCCACTAATAAAGTTGTAATGGATTTTATTATGCACTACATTATTGTTAGATTTGGAGTTCCAATCAAGTTGATCAAGGATAACATTATGCACTTTATATCTGAAGATATTATATAGTTTTGTTGTTCATATGGAATAAATATCACCTATTCAAATTGAAGAGTTTAAAGAGTTTTGTAGTTCATATTGATGAATAATATAAATATAGTGCTAACAAATAATAAAATAGTTAGGGATTCAAAACTTAGATCGATAGTGTGGGATAATAGGGTAGCAATAAAAAATCCCTCTAGAAAGTCACCATTTGAGCTAGTATATGGTACTTAGGCCACATTAGCATTAAACAAGAATATGTAGACATTTCTAAACCTATAGAATCAAGAATAGTGAAACTAGCATAACTAGATGAAATTAGGGTTGAAGCTCACAAAAATAATGTAAATTTGTAGCCAAACGTCAAGTACTTGTTTGACAAGAGAGCTTTGAAGAAGAAATTCAAAAAGGTGATCTCATTCTGAAATGGAATGCAAGGGCCCAAGAAAAAGAGAACCATGGAAAATTTGAAGCATTGTGGCTAGCCTATTACACCATTACTGATCTTCGTGGGTAATATTTGTACTATCTACAAATAATGACTGGTGAAATTCATAAATTGTTAGTGTATGGACAATTCTTGAAACTATTCTTTTCATAAATAATTTTTCCATGCATACTACTTCTTGTAAATTTGTACATATGTGTTTTTTATTGTTTCTAATTATAGTTGCCTTGTATTTTAGGGTTCAGTTTTCTTTCCTGGAGTTTTAAAATTCTTGTGGTGGTTTGTCTACCAGCCACCCCTACTTGGAGCCATTATTAGGTCTTCTACAAAATTAAGGTTTTAGTAGCACGATGTAGCTTCAAAAATTTGAAAAAAAACCCTAAGTCAATTACCTTTCTTCAGTCCGGTTTTATTTGTATTTTGTGTTGACTAGTTGATCTTGTCATGTCTCCTCTTAAGTTGTGACTTAGGGTATTCTTTATCATTTTGCAACTGACCCCATGACTAGATCTTTTTTTATTTCATGGTCAATTTTTTCTTTTATTTTTCTAAGTCTGAGTTCAGAATTAATCAAATTTTATCTAAGTTTCTATGGTTGGGTGTTTCTTTAAGTCTAAATAACTTTATGTCTATTAGTTTTCATGTCCTTGGATAACACCCTAGCATAGTCCCCTTCATTCCAACTTTGTTAAGTCTTCATGTGCAAATTAGATCATTTAAGTTGTAAGCACCATCATTTGTCAAGTATCTTCATCGTTGAGACTATGTTAATCTTTGAAACCTTTTCACAGTTGCAGTGATATGGTGATATCCCATGTGGAATCTAAGTCATCTATAAGTTGTTTAGGCTTTGTTCATTGCTAATACTTTCTTAAAACCTTGATGATCCATTGATGCCCTATGTGGATTTCCATCTATTAAAATTTTCAAAAGGATATATTATTGATGGAAAGTTGTATAGTGTTCAATCTCATGATATGTTCCATCAATTCACTGAGATACATGTCACAACAATTATATTGTTGAATCAGATAATCAATTAATTTGTATTCTTTTTCCAAGATCTATTTCACTTTCAATGATCTGACGATGCTTATATGACATCCTTGTAAATAATGTTTATTCATATTGTTTGATCCTTTTCCTTCAAACAAACAATTTATAAGCTCTAATGACATGTCAATGCCTTATGTGGTAGGTGATGTGGCTAGTTCTACAAGGTATTTGATATCAAAGACAGAACATTGGATCGTCCAGCCTTTCATCAAGGTTTAATGGTCCAACAATGGTGACAAAAATACCATGTGGATTCCACTTGGGCATATCGATGAAGGTTATCCCTTCACTAATACTCATTTTGAGTTTGAGCAATATAAAAATGATAACATGTGGATATTGAATAGGTATGCTCAAGGAAACTTTGTATTACAATGGAACTTGTTTGAATTTCCATTGGATCAATGATGATTATGTGCAAAGTGTCACCTATCATTCCATAATTATTTTGATGTTATCACTAGCAGTAATGACCTGGTGTCTATTAGAGAGCTAAATAGGATGATGGCTAAGATGGATGTGTCCATCAATGAAACTTTCAAAAGTGACAAAACTTAAATGAGTTTTTTATTGATCCAACACTCTGGGCTAAATGGAAATAATGACAAGTCAAAAGGCTTTATTCTCTCTTTACCAAAAGGTTTTCAAACTTCATCCATAGTCATTAATTCAATCAAATCACTGACGAAGATTTAAACTTGCATGAAATACTAACTCTGAATCTTAATGACTCACATGAGTGTTATGTTAATGGTGTTTCTTGGAAATTTAAAAGCATAAAAGGTTGACTTCATTTGGCCCAAAAGAAAATTGAACACTAAATAATTTCATGAGCTCTTGAAGAAGTTTGCAAAAATAAAAGAAAGGATTTGAAGAATATAGAGAAAATACTTCTAGAGGATGAGACTTGGAACTAAAATCTAGTAAGTTGAGTTTATTTTTGCCTCTTCTACATTTATAGGGTTTTGTCTATCATTTAGGGTTGCGAGTGATGAAGTTTCTTGTTTAGTTAGTGAATTCCCTTGTTTGATAAAATTTAATAGAGGTATAGAATTAAAATTATAACCCTAGGCCTTTTATAGGAATGAAGAGAAACATAGATTTACGGTTTATTTTTCAAGAAAGAGGTTAATAGTTTATCTTGTAAACCCTAATCACCTTTTAAAATAAGATTGCTAACTTTTCCAAAGGTTTTGTTAGAGGTGAGCCAAAACCTAAAAGACAAAATAAGTATGTGGATCCTTGTGACAAATTAATTACACAATTTCCTCATTCAGGATAGAGGCCTAAGCACTAGCATGGTGTGAATACCTAGTGGGATAGGTCGTGAGATAAGAAAAAAAAATGTAGTGATACCACCATACCAATAAATGGGTATTGCCCTTTTTAAATACCATTACAAAAATTCATTCAAGAACCTCCCAATCTACAATCCATGGCATTTATGGCTAGCCAAATTGATTTTTCCCAATATCTTCATTGACATGGATTTGATAAAATATTTAGCTAAAATATATGTGCTCAAAAGAAAAGAGTTTTATGGAGAACATGGGAAAGTCGTGATGGATTTAACAAGGGATTATATATGCAAGGTATTTGGCCATGATAGGAGTAATAGAATGTCAATTGATATAGGTTCTTTTTGAAAAGAGAGAGTATAAGAACTTAAAGGTGGATTTTCAAAGAAAGTGGTTGCATGTACATATGTCATGGATAGAAAAACAAAAACCAAATGTGGTGGAGAGATTATTGCAAAAATAAATTATGATATAGACAAATCACTAATTGACTTTCATTTTTTTTTAAACTAATCCAAGAAAACTTACCATAGAGTTTGTTAGATCTTTGGAGAAGATTCTTAGTTGCTTACTCCTAGTAGTAGATCAATTATAACAACAAACTTAGAGAAATATAAAAACAACCCATTTAATTATGTTTGGTATTTGGAGTAGGAAATGAACAAAGACTTGAATGCTACAAAGAGGGATAAGTTTGTTATAGTGTTTAGGTGGTATTCACTCTTAATGCTCACATTTTTGTATAGGGGGTACACAACTAAATTTTGGGATGTACCACTTAAGTTAACCTTATTCAATAGGGATGAACATATTTTACCATTCTAGGAGTGGAATTATTGGAAGCTATTAGGAAATTAAATGATTAAGATTTCTTTCATTCAAAAAGTAGAGAAAATAAAATATTCATGCTTGGATCTCCAGAGTTCAATGATTCATTGTTTCATCAAAATACGGTTATAGCCTTATTTTAATGAAATTGAGTCCCTAGAATGCAATAAACATGGGGTAGGAAAATTGACCTTGAAGGATACATTCATATTTTTTAAAAATTGCATAGGGCCTGAGTGGGTCTCTCTCTCTCTCTCTCTCTCTCTCTCTCTCTCTCTCTCTCTCTCTCTCTCTCTCTCTCTCTCTCTCTCTCTCTCTCTCTCTCTCTCTCTCTCTCTAACTACCATAGTATTTAATCATAACTTATCCAAACATAGAGTAGGTAAAGATAAAAAATATAATGTCTAAAAATATAATGAAGGCAAAAAGTTGAGGAAATGAGTTGACTCAACATACATGGGTGTATTCCTTGATGAGTAAAATAAGGTCAAAAGAGTTTAATTAATGTTGGTACATGAAGCCCAACTAGTTTCAAATATGTCAAAAAGGGTTCTTCAACCTCCAAGGTTTTCTTCCACATTAGGGAAAACTTTAAGGGCTTTGAGCCCAATTGTTGTTACACCACTTCATCGAGTGTCTCCCCAACCAACCCATGAATCAATTTTTTTAGTTGATGAGAATTAATATTGGCATGCATCTACTCATGTACAAATTTTACAACAATAATTGATTTAAGTGGTGGAGCCTCCTCCACAAAGGAAATAAATTACTTTTGAACCAACATGGAAGTTATCAAATAATGTAAGGGAGAAAGCCTGTAGAGAATTTACGGTACATGATAGCTTCATCCAAGCTGAAGGGTTTAAGAATTTCATCTACAAAATCAAAGGGAAGTTGATTCAGGATAAATTGAAGGGAGTGAATGAGAAAAATCTTAATGAGGATATATCCCTATTTTGGGGTGAAGTCCATAAATAATTCAAAAATTCGATTGTTGAAAAGGCAAAAGAAACAATTAGAAATGCGCAGTACCTAATTCTTATAGGGTGGACCATCTCAACAACAATTACCTTTGATAATTTGTGAAAACATGAGAAAATAAAGTATAAAATTGAATGAAGAGTGGGTGAACAGAATATATTCTAGATAAAGATTTCATCTTGATGCCATTATACTTGCAATTTGGTCAACCTATCCACCACACTTGAAGCCTTTAACAATTGAAGATGCTAATAAAAATGTTGGAAATTTGATCACCTATAGGTTGGAGGACACTAGTTTAGTTGAAGTTGTTGAGTTAGTGACACATGGTACTATGTTTAGTGAGGAAGTTTCAAAGAAAATGTATGAGGATAATCAAAAGATGAAACATGTTAGAGGGGAATTTCCCCCACTACTAGTAGGATTTGCAAAACAAATATTAAGATTATAGTTGATAGAAGAGACCACATAGATAAGGAAATGACAAAAGGAAGCCATGATGACATGTAACTGATTGAATGTTTGAAGATGTTAAGTTGATCACCAAAATGTAGAAGGATAATGCAAGACATTAAATTAGTTAATGGATTGTGGTGTCATTGATGTCAACTTGATATAATCTAATCAGTTATAATCAAAGTGTCAAAGACTTCAGAGAATCAGAGAGATATAGATCATGCTTTTTGTAATGCATAAAAGACAAGTATTCACAATGTGACTACAAACACCGACGGTCGGTGGAACCCAACGGATAGAGATCACTGACAGTCAATTCATAGTGATACCCGAGAAAGAACACCAATGAGCATTACCGATGAGCAGAATCACAAGCATACCCGACGACCAGAAACATAGTGTAAACCAATGGAGAAGCCCGAGGAGAACTGGAGTGTTGACCGATGTTATCAAAGAGTTAAACACTGAAATTAACTTGAGTTCAAAAATGACAAAATATCTAGCTGGAAGAGCTAAATATAGAGTTAACTAGTAGTTATCATTGTTTTCATCGACAAGATAAGCTAGAGATAAGTAATTGATTTAAAGATGTTTTGTCCAGTTGGCAAGAAGATCTTAGTGAGATAAAATAGGAGTTTTGCTTTAAATCTAATTGGCAATAATTGTGGATAACACCAAGATCAAGAAGATCAAGAACCTAACAAAGGTGATATTATGTTTATAAAGAGACAACTCAATTCATTAAAAATTGGTTTGGTGGGTGAACAAATAAAAAGAGGATGCTGAAGAGCAACTTCATACAGTAGTGATCAACAAGCTAACGAAAGAGCTAAAGTTTTATGCGGACACTAAGTAACAGAGCACAACATCACTGAGTAGAATCAAAGTGGAGCAAAGGTATAAACAAAGTTATATTGATCAGGATATTTTTGTGAGATTACAATAGATCTGAAAATCTGCAAGTATAAGTTGTATATGTGAACAGATCATACTATTTCAGTTTAACCATTGATTTAGAAAGTCTCTTAACCATGCATGATTTAAAGATCCTTTCTATATTGAGATACATCCCAAGGAGTATCAATTTTTTTTATCGTGAAGATAGCATGAGATGCCAGATACCAATTGACAAGCCAAGTGAGTGTTTGATCAAGGAAGGTAGCATAGAGATGCCCGATATCAAGTGACAGACTAAACTTTTAAATCCTCTAACAAGGTCACTCCTAATAGTGTGTTTGTAACCTTTAACAAGGTTGGATCTTCACTGAGATCACTTCAGAAGAGTGAAAATTTTGGGTTACCGGTCCCAAGTGGTTTTTCCCTTAATAGGGTTTCCACGTTAAAAATCCATGTGTCAATGAGGTTATGAGTCATTACTTTAGTGTTTTTCATTACACATAACTTAAATAGATTGATTGGTATACTCTAGATAATTTACTGTCTTTCAGTAAAGTAACAAAGTGCTATTCGGTAAATCTACAGTAGAAGGTTTTACAAAGCATTCTGAGCAGTAGTAATTTGGAATATGTATTTGGAGTCATTCATCTTATAGGATTGAAGATAACTAGATGTATAATATTGTGGTACTAATTTTTAAGGGTTGATTATTGGAATATTTTTGAGGCCATTGATTCACGCCCCCCCCCTTAGTTATCACTAACAATTAGTATTAGAGCTTGTGTGCTTAGAAAGGGAGTTTAACAACTCAAGCAAAAGATCACAAGATGAACATATGAGATGTGCCCAAGTTGAATAAAGACAACTTTGCATCAAGGAAAAGAAGAATAAGACTCCACCTATCAGGTATTGGAAATGATATTGTTCAATACTTAGATAATTAATATATGTTGCCTACAAGACCTCACACTCTTGAACAATTAAGAGTTAAGCATGAGCATAACTGCATGATGATAGAACTTGCATCATCACTCTCTGATGCTGAGTTTGAATATGTCAAAATATGCACCTTTACAAAGAAAATGTGGGATAAGTTGAAGCTTGTACATGGAGGAGATACCAATTTACTCAGAGAAAAGGTAGAAAGCCTAAGAGGGAGGTTTGATAACCTGAGGATGAAAGAAGGAGAAAACATTACTCAGTATAGCTGCAAAATCAAAGAAATAGTAAATGATATCCAAGGAGTTAGAGGTGTACTTGAAGAGGAGACAGTGGTAAGAAAAATCTTAAGAACCTTATTGCATGTTTATTCTATTAGAGTTTCTACTATTCAATAAATGAGAGCAGTTGCAAACAATACAGTTACTCTAGATAGTCTGATTGGTAGACTAATTTTATTTAAGATGAATAACTTTGACAATAGTGTCTTACCATCAATAGAATCTGCATTCAATTCTTCTCTAAAGATAAGTAACTCAAGTCATAGACATGTTGTTAGAAATGATAGTGACAATGATAATGAGGATCAAGGACTTGATGAGATTGAAGCACTTATGGCCAGAAGATTGCAGAGAGGCAAAGGCAGATACAAAGGTAAATAACCACTTGTATGTTTCAATTGTAAAGAGGTTAGACACTTTGCTACAAGATTCCCAAACCGAAGAAAAGATGACAGAGGAAATGACAGATCACATGAGAAGAAGTTTGATAAAGGTGATAATAGAGATTACCGAAGCATCCGACAATTTGACAAGAGAGATATCCAAGACTACTAGGACAAAGGGAAGAAAGCTTGTTACCTAGCTGAGAATAGAGCTGATGACACTGACACCGAAACAGAAGAATACATCGAGATGGTATTTGTAGCCATGAAGGATAATTCAGATGAAGATGAAGAAAGGTATGTAGAAACTGCACTCATATCTAAATTTAGTAAAAATGATGTTTGGATCATAGATAGTGGTTGCACTCACCATATGACTGGTGACAAACAAAAGTTTGAGACTTTTGAATACTATAATGGTGGTTCAGTGAGAATGGGAAATGATACACATTGTCCAGTGGAAGGTAAAGGAACCATAATGTTAAATAACCTGATAAAATGTGAAAATGCTTACAGGGTTAAAGGACTGAATTACAATTTGTTAAGTGTTCTCAGTTGAATAATTTAGGTCATAGAGTAGCATTTGAAAATAAGAAGGCAAAGATATTCAATGAATCAGGAAGGATGATTGGTACCGGTGAGAAGACAAAATGTAACCTTTTCTATCTTGATGACACTAACACTACTTGCTTGATGGCTAGAAATAAAGACATATGGTTTTGGCACAAAAGATTGTGTCATGTGAACTTTGAAAACATGATAAAGATAAGCAACAAAAGGAATGTCAGAGGATTACCAACAATGACTAAGCCTGAGCACATCCTGTGCAAGAAATGTCAAAAAGGTAAGACGACAAAGTCTAGTTTCAAGAGAAAAACCCATACATCTACTGCAATTCTAGAATTAGTCCATACAGATCTATCTGGACCCATGAGGACAAATAGATACTATGGAGATAGGTATTTTATTCTCTTTGTTGATGACTTTTCTAGAATGATGACAGTCATGTTTTTAAAAGATAAATCAGAAGCATTTAAGATGTTTAAATGGTACAAAAACAAAGTGAAAAGAAATTGAAATGCTTAAGGTCAGATAGAGGAGGGGAATTTACTTCAGAAGAATTCACTGACTATTGCAACTAGCATGGAATTAAAAGACAGGTTTCTACACCAAGGACACCATAGAAAAATGGAATTGCTAAGAGGAGAAACAGATCAATTGTTGACTGTGCAAGAACATTGGTGATTGAGAAAAGAATCACTCAAACATTCTAGAGGGAAGTTATCAGTACTGTTGTCTATACACTAAACATAGTACAATTGAAGAAGGGCACAAAGAAGATACCCTATGAGCTTTGGTATGGTCATACACCCAATGTAAGTTACTTTAGAATCTTTGGTAGTCAATGTTATATATTGAAGGATGATAGAAATGGAAAACTTGACTGCAAAAGTGAAGAAGGTGTCTTCCTAGGGTATTCAACCAAAAGCAAGGCTTATAAATGTCTTAACAAGTCATCTAACAAAATCATTGAAAGTGCAAATGTAAAAATAGATGAATTTGCAAAAAACTTGACTGCAAAAGTGAAGAAGGTATCTTCCTAGGGTATTCAACAAAAAGCAAGGCTTATAAATGTCTTAACAAGTCATCTAAAAAAATCATTGAAAGTGCAAATGTGAAAATAGATGAATTTGTAGAAAAGAATGATAAGGAAAGAAAAAAGGAACTAGAGGACTATAACAGGTTTGTTTATACATAACCTGACACTCTACCTGAGCAATAGTGTGTCACTCCTGAGCATCAGAACATTGCACCCGAGCATCAGGCTGTAATTATCGACGATCAGGATAATATTCAAGATGATGTTCTGAACAATGGAGATGAAAATGAAGGTGAAGAAGATAATCAGAATGACGAACACAGAGCTGAACTGAAACTTGCCAAGTATGTCAGAAGACATCATCCACATAATCAAATCATAAGAGACAAAAAGGCTAGAACAATAATAAGAAGTAAGTCACATAACACCAGATGTTTACTTTGTGATTTTGAGCCTAATTATGTTAATAATGCACTTGAGAATGAAGAATGGGTCAATGTTATGAATGAGGAGATAGAAAAGATTGAGAAGAACAAAACATGGACACTAGTACCGAGACCAGATGACAAGAATGTCATCGGTACCAAATGGATATTTAGAAACAAGTTAAATAAGAATGGAGAAGTCACTAGAAACAAAACAAGATTAGTATGCAAGGGATATGCACAAGAAGAAGGTATTGATTATGGAGAAACATTTGCACCCGTTGCTAAACTAGGAGTTATAATCTTACTTGCTTATGCTGCATTTAAAGGATTCAAGGTATACCAAATGGATGTCAGATCTGCATTCCTAAATGGAATACTTGAAGAAGAGGTATGCATTGAACAACCAGAAGGGTTTGTTAATCCAAACAAGAGAAACATGGTATGTAGACTACACAAAGCCTTGTATGGATTGAAATAAGCATCAAGAGCCTGGTATGAAAGACTTCACTCATATCTCATTAGCATAAAATTTGTTAGACAAGTGAAAATAACAATCTATACTTAAAAGAAGATACTAATGGTAATATTCTGATTGCTGAAATTTTTGTTGATGATATCATTTTTGGAGGGAATGAATTGTTATGCAAATCCTTTGCTAATGAAATGAGCAAGGAATTTGAAATGTCTATGTTTGGAGAGATCAAATTCTTTCTTGGTTTACAAATTCTTCAACAAGATGCATGCATATACATCACTCAGTCCAAATACATCAAGGAAGTGCTAAAGATATTCAAGATGGAATATTCCAAACCAGTTGGAACACCTACGGCTAATGGATGCAAGCTAACAAAAGAAGGCAAGAAAAATGAGGTAAATTAGACCTTATATACATCAATGATTGGAAAAATGATGTACGTTGTTCATACCAGACCAGATATAGCATATGCAGTGGGGATAGTTGCAAGATTCTCTGTTAATCCCAAAGAATCACATATGACTGTTGTCAAAAGAATTTTGAGATATCTGAAGAACACCGAGGACTATGGCTTATGGTACAAAAGAGAAGGAAAGTTTGAACTACAAGTCTATACAAATGTTGATTGGGCTGGAAACATTGATGACCGAAAGAGCACAACTGGAGGAGCATTCTTCATGGGTGACAGACTTGTCACATGGATAAGCAAGAAGCAAGGATGCATCTCTCAGTCTACTGTAGAAGTAGAGTATGTGGCTGCTGCTACAAATTTCTCTAATATTGCATGGATCAAACAATTACTGCAAGGTATGCATATGAAGATCCTTGAACCAGTAATTATCTAGTGTGATAACACTAGTGCAATAAACATTTCTAAGAATCCATTCATGCATGCTAAGACAAAGCATATTGCTATCAAGTATCACTATCTAAGAGAACAAGTGCAAGCAAAAGAAGTGACACTGGAATATGTTCAATCAAAGGAACAATTAGCTGACATACTCACCAAGCCATTACCGAAGGATACATTTGAGTACCTAAGACAGAGACTAGGGGTTCAACCCTTGTCTATCAGTCAGTAATCTGACTAGGAAGCTGCATCAACCTATACCAAATCTGAAGATCAATCATGTTGATGCAAACACTGAGATGGAAAACAACGGATACATCTGTACATTGCAAGGTACATATCTGCACCAGA
The DNA here is from genome assembly GCA_018584345.1 of Thuja plicata. NCBI lineage: Eukaryota > Viridiplantae > Streptophyta > Pinopsida > Cupressales > Cupressaceae > Thuja > Thuja plicata. Next base: position 1,843,579 of record MU225850.1, read on the forward strand.
AAGCAGAACATTGTATTGCTAATGGATAGGAAAATTCAAGGAATATATTATACAAAGAAATGGAACATGCTATACATGATAAAACAAGGAGAAGTATGTTTGTTGGGCATTGTTGTCAAAGGGAGAGATATTCTCATTATCATATAAAAGAGAGATTTTCCTTATCATACAAAGGGAGAGATGATCTCATTATCAAAAGGAGAGATTATTTCATTTCACATAAAGGAGAGATATGATAAAGGAAGAGATTATATCATTATCCATGAAGAGAAGTTCCTGAGAATCAGAAAGGAAGATTTAATCAATATTCTAAGGGAGAGAAATTGATTACATATAAAATATCCATCTAACGGAGAGAAGTAACAAAGGGAGAGAGTTCAGACAAAGAGAAAGAATGTTGTCAAAGGAAAAATATATTATCAAGAAGAGGAACAGTCAAGGTAGAGCACATATCAGAACAGAGAAAGAAGATGCTACATCTATCCAAAGAAGAGATTGCATATTGAAGACAACCACTCTACAAGAAACAAATCTAAGCTATTTGATCTTACCGAGAGCCAGACATTTGTAATAGTTACATTAGAAAAGCTTGATGAAACTATATATTTCATATTATATTAGTGATAGTATAGTATGATAATGTAGTATGTTGCCATCAATGCCAAAGGGAGAGATTGATGACATGTAACTGATTGAATGTTTGACGATGTTAAGTTGATCACCGAAATGCACAAGGATAATGCAAGACATTAAATCAGTTAATGGATTGTATTTTCATTAATGTCAACTTGATATAATCTAATCGGTTATAATCAAAGTGTCAAAGACTTCAGAGAATCAAAGAGATAAAGATTATGCTTTTTGTAATGCATAAAAGACAAGTATTCACAATGTGACTACAAACACCGACGGTCAGTGGAACCCAACTGATAGAGATCACTGACTGTTAAATCATAGTGATACTTGAGCAAGAACACCAATGAGCATTACCGATGAGAAGAATCACAAGCATACCCAACGACCAGAAACATAGTGTAAACCGATGGAGAAGCCTGAGGAGAACTAGAGTGTTGATTGACGCTATCAAAGATTTAAACACTAAAATTAACTTGAGTTCAGAAATGACAAAATATCTAGCTAGCAGAGCTAAATATATAGTTATCATTGTTTTCATTGACAAGATAAGCCAGAGATAAGTAATTGATTTAAAGTTGTTTTGTCTAGTTGGCAAGAAGATCTCAGCGAAATAAAATAGGAGTTTTCCTTTAAATCTAATTGGCAAGAATTGTTGATCACGCGAAGATCAAGAAGATCAAGAACCTAACAATGGTGATATTACATCTATAAAGAGATAACTCAATTCATTACAAATTGGTGTGGTGGGTGAAAAATAAAAAGAGGATGTTGAAGAGAAACCGATGAAGAGCAACTTCATACAGTACTGATCAACAAGCTAAGGAAAGAGATAAAGTTTTCTGCGAACACCGAGCAACAAAGCACAACATCACTGAGCAAAATCAAAGTGGAGAAAAGGTATAAATAGAGTTATATTGATCAGAATAGTTTTGTGAGATTACAATAGATCTGAAAATCTGCAAGTATAAGTTGTATATGTGAACATATCATACTGTTTCAGTTTAACCATTGATTCAAAAAGTCTCTTAACTAGGCGGGATTTAAAGATCCTTTCTATATTGAGATACATCCCAAGGAGTATCAAAAATTTTGATCATGAAGATAGCATAAGATGCCAGATGCCAATTGACAGGCCAAGTGAGTGTTTGATTGAGGAAGGTAGCATAGAGATGCCCGATATCAAGTGATAGACTAAACTTTTAAATCCTCTAACAAGGTCACACCTAATAGTGTATTTGTAACCTTTAACAAGGTTGGCTCTTCACCGAGATCATTTTAGAAGAGTGAAAATTTTGGGTTACCGGTCCCAAGTGGTTTTTTCCCTTAACAGGGTTTCCATGTTAAAAATCCATGTGTCAATGAGTTTATGAGTCATTACTTTAGTGTTTTTCATTACACTTAACTTAACTGGATTGATCGGTATACTCTAGATAATTTACTGTCTTTTAGTAAATTAACAAACTGCTATTTGGTAAATCTACAGTAGAAGGTTTTACAAAGCATTCCAAGCAGTAGTAATTTGAAATAAGTGTTTGGGGGCATTCATCTTATAGGACTAAAGATAACTAGAGGTATAATAATGTGGTACTAATTTTTAAGGATTGATTATTGGAATATTTTTTAGCCCACTGATTCACCCCCCCCCCCCCCCCCCCTCTTAGTTATTACTAACAAGACGCAAAGGAAAAAGAAAGGGAACAAAAGGTCATAAAGGAATCAAATACAGTTAAATTTTACATGTTTATTGGTTTGTTAGATGGAATATTTACACACATAATGAATTTGGGTGACAAAATTTGGCTAATTCATCATGACAAAACTGCAATATTTGATATTCAAATGAGAAATTATGTTATTTTGAAATGCATGGAAATTATTAGGGTAAATGGAATTCTAATCATCAACATGCTTGTAGAGTTAAAATATTACATTGATGATAATATATTTCATCAGTATTGCCAGATTGAAGAAGAACTTAGAGAAGACCTCAAGAAGATTAGAGCCTTGTTGAAGCAACATAAGAAATATAATTCATATTTTCAAAAATACTTGAAGCAATTTAATTAGTTGGGAGGATTATCTTTTCCATATTTTCGGGATGGGGAAGGAAAATAAAGAGTGTATGAAGATTGGAAGGGTGAAATTGCTTGAATTATAAAGGAAATAATTATTCTAGTTAGCAATGATGAAGAAAATTTGGTGGAGAATTTAGGCTTCTGATTGTAAAAGCTTTCATTATTGGAATTTGGGTTCGCTAATATAATTAACTCAACAACCACATATACTATAGATGAGTATGTGGAGCATATGAATAAGATAAATTAGTTTATTAATTTTCTACATTAGCCACTCAGCACATGGATAAGGCTTTCTAGTTAATCATCTTATTTCATGTCATAATAATACAAAAATGTCATATAGTTTTTCTCTCATTTCAAAGACTGATATGACCTTTGCAAATCACTTGGATCACAGTTCTTCATTGTTTCAGACTGGAAAGGAAATGTGAGAAATCTAAATTGTAATTTGAATTCCACATTAGATTTTAGTGCCTTGGTCTTTCAACCTTTGTTGTTTTGGTTCTTCTTTCATCATTCATGTTTTTTGTACTTGTATGCTTGGTTCTTGACAACAATAAGTTCAGCAAATGAAAATCTTCATCAAGATTTGTGTTTCCTTCAACATTTTAGGCGATGCATAACCTATTTTGTCTCATTTATAAATTCAAGGTTCCTTTGGTATATTCTCCAATTTTGATTACGTATCATACGAAATTTTGACACATGAACATGACTCATAGCTTGTTAAATCCCTTAAGTTATAAAATGAATTCCAAGGCCATTGATAAGGGTTCTAAAAAGTTTCATTTTGGGCGGTTAGATAGAGAATACAATGTAGCAATAGAATTAGAGAATAGTTACATAAATTGTACACATTTAAATGATAGTATCACTCATTTATGAATGCCAATTTTTTTTTACAAAGTTGTCTCCATATTGTAATCCCAATTTCCATATGAATCAATAATATCAAGCATATTTTGATTTATCATCTCAAATTTCTTGTGATTATGTGATGTGTATGGGTTTCTTTCAAGTTGTATTGTCTTAAAAGTTAGGACCCATTAATTTGGAAGCTGAAAGACCTTTTTAGGCCCCATTTTAGTGATCTCCTAGAACACAGATGCATTTTATGCTTTATTTGCCTCTTTTTCCTTCATTTTTGTCTATTTCTAACAATTTCTTTTGTACCCATGAGATCTTGAGGATTTTTCTATGGATTGTACCTCCTAGGGTATAGGTCAAAATTGGCCTATACCTGGGGTATAGGTTGAAGTTGACTAGTACCTGAGGCATTGATTTCATGGGAACTCGAGTCCATTTTGTGATTTTTCATATTTTCCTGCCTGGTGCAGTCGACCCTTTTTGTTTTGATGCCCAAAATTGGTATAAAAGGAGACCTACTCACTTCCTTTAAGGATCCACAAATTCAATAAGTGAATAAATTTTATAAGAAAGATCCATTACATACATGCTCAAGCCATTAATTGCAAGCTATCAAGTTCAAAGTGCATTCAAGGAATTAAAGAAAAGAAAGGATTCATTGAAGACATTCATCCCATCCAATCAAACATGATTTCCTTATGTAGATCTATCTTATTTCTTCATTGGAGATAGTGGAGTTGGCCATCAAGGGAGGAGACCTGAATTCATCAACATTGCACAAGCATTCAACCATTCAACCATTCAAGCATACTTACATCCATGATCTATGATTTGACATTTATAGATTTATTGTATTTTTAAAGATATCCAACATCCTAGATTATACATATAAGCATTCATACATCTTTATGGGTAGCGGATTTGAATCCATCCATGAAGGTTTGATAAGCAAGGTGAATATTTACATTTATCTTGCTTTTACATGATTTTATTTCAATCTATGGTTAATTCATAAATGGGGGCTTGACCAAGGCAAGCTCCTTTCCCCCAAGAAAATTCCATTTTTCTTGTGTGCAGGAGAAAATTTGCAGGTTTTCAAGTTTTCATGATCGGATTTGGCTGATTTAGGGTTACAATTTTCGTTGAGCATTCAGATCTCAAATTTTTTGATAGTGCAGGTACAGGTCAACCTCAACCTATACCCAAGTGTGACATGTATCCTCCAAGTTGACATGTTCCTAGGGCCTTCAAATTTTCACGGTCAACAGATTTAAGCTTGCAGGTTCTGGATCTAGTGCGGTTTCAGTTTTTGTTGCAGTCTGCTACTTCATTTTTAGATCAGATCTTGTAACCTCTACTAGCCCTCAAGGTGAGTCCAATTTCCTCTTTTTCATTCCATATAACTTCCTTTGAGATATTATATTAGGTCTTTTTATGTGCTTGATTGTTACACGTGCTTCTATTTTACTTGCATTGCATTTAATCAATCAATTAGCCTTAGGTCATTTAATCAAACACAAACAATCTAAATTAGCATTAATCAATATCAATCAACAAACATTAAAGGGAAAGTACAACAAAAGAAAAAGAGATATTTTAGACATTCACCCTTGAAAGGACTTGAATTTTGCATTAGTACCCCTATATCCATTTGGGTTGTGCTAATCTAATTTGGGTTATCTTGAAGGTTATATTTGGGGATCCCTCTTTCTGTTTCCCTAATGTGTATAAAAAAAAGACTAGGTAGTTTAACATTAACAAACATACATATATATTTACCCCCACCATTCTTCTTTCTCCTCTTTTTGTTTTTATGTTACATTTTGGTGAACCCGACACTTTCATGTTGTATACATTTTGATTAGGTGGTTAGATCCTTTTTGTGTGATCTCCCTTTGCATCCTCACTGTTCTTTCATCTCTAGATCTAATTTTTTCTTTGTTGCATTGTATGCATTTAGATATATGATCTTCTTTGTACTCTCATTACCTACTACATTACATTATCCTTACTTTGCATCCCTTTGTGATCGGGATGGAATTGGGAAAATACTGAAATTTAATTTTTTAGTATGTTTTATGTCTCAGTAAACTGCATTTTTGAAGGTCTTTGGGGCATTTATGGGCCTATCTCTCCCGAAGGGCCAACCAACGGTGTGACCTCCTATTTTTGGTTCTAGAATTTTTTATTATCTTTCCAACAAAGTAAACAGTTCACAAATTGGAGCTAGGACTAGAAAGTTATGCCTTCTTCAAGTGGGCCTAAATTTTTATATAGTTTTTTGAAAATTTTGGTAGTTTTAATAAGTTTATTTGTACTAAACATTATGAGGACTCTTCATTTTGTTTCCAAGTGATTCTAGTGACCCTTGGGATCCATCATATTTGTATAAACTCCAATTTTGAATAGAATGGATTACTTTTTGGCTTGCAATTCTGTTGTTAGTCTTCTGGTTTTTATATTAAACTTGACAATACCACAGGTATCGCGCCAGGTATTGTAATCTGATTCATAATTTAGAGCATGTTGTGTATGAGCTTTATCACCTTGAGTCCAACTTATAGTATTACATTTAGAAGAAGCCATAGGCTCATGGGTTCTTTCGATCCTGAACCCTCCTTCATTCTTATGACTCTTGATGAGACCAACATGCTCCCTCATGATCCTTATCCTCTCATGAAAAAAAATCCTATCATTCTTCCCATGATGAAGATGAAGCCTTAAGAATTCCTCCTTCTCAAATCGACAAACTTACCCAAGAATTTGAAAAAATAGAACATCGGTTAGCTCAAGAGAATCATAGTGTCGAGACTATTTCTTCTTTAGAAGCTTTAAGGAAGATTACTTGTAATAATGAACATGGTATTCACCTCTTGCGTGGCATTTTACATATTATAGATTCTAATGTCAAATCTAGGTCTGACTATGCTCAAGACTTAGTCTATGTTCCACCCATACACATGTTAAAACCTCTTTGCCTATCTCTACTTCCATTCCTAGCATCTCCACTTATGCTCCACCACTTATCGCAACTTCAATTCAACCTTCTAATCCCATACATGTAAGTCTTCCTAATCATATTTTTCCATCACTTCCCACAAGTGTCCCATGTGTTTCATTGCCCACATCAGCTCCTTCATATCATAATGTGCCCTTTTCATACTCCAATATTGCTTCTACTATTGCTCCTTGTGTGATTCATGCATCTTCGAACATTCCTTCCTGTTCCAATAACAATATTCCAAACATTTCAAACATTTCTCCTCCTGTCATTTCTTCTACTGATTCCACCATTAATAGCCTAGCTCAAACCATCTTTTCCTTACAGCAACAACTTGCTTCCTTGACTCAATCCAAATTCAATATTCCCACATGTGACTTTTCTAATCCTTTGTCCTTAAACATTATCTGAGTTTTTATCCCTCAAAATGTTGATATTCCTCGTCTTGAGACTTATAATGGTAAGGGTGATCCTATGACTTATGCTAAAAATTTTCAAACCTTGTGTAGTGATTTTGCTCACGATTATAGGTTTATGACTAAGTTTTTCACTAGGATCTTTAGAGACAAAGCCTTGAAATGGCAATGTTCCTTGTCTCCTTATTCCATTGATTCCTTTGAAAAACTTGCTAATGCTTTTATTCAACAATTTTAAAACAATATCGGTCCTCAAAAAACTTTGACTGGTTTAATGCATTGTAAACAAGGTGTTAAATAAAAAATAGTGACTTTATTGGTATATTTAAACATTTGCATGCTCAAATTTCTTATCCTGCGCCTGATGTTGATATGCAATGCATATTTATTTCTAATTTGCAAAAAGACATTAGAGATAAGATTCTCCTTATTGAATTTTCTTCTTTTTCACAATTATGTGTAGTGCTTCATCATTATCAACTACAAGTGAGTCAGTTTGAGAGAAACACTCCAATGGATCCTGTTACTGTTGATAAGAGTGATGTTGCATCTCATCCTAACAAGTTTCACAAGCCTAACAACTACATCAAGATCAACAAATCATCCAACACAGTAGATGATCAAGTGGCAACAACATCCAAAGGTGTGGCTCCTTTTTCCTCTATTTTTAGACCTTCTCACAATTTTACTCCTTTATTTGAATCTTTGCATAATGTGATGATGAAGTTAATAAATGCTAATACTATTAATCTTCCTCCTATAAAATCAATTTATCCAAGAAAACCTCTTCCCTTACCCTTTGATTCCAAAGCCTTTTATCAATACCATCGTCAAGTCAGTCATCATACTAAAAGTGTTATTCTTTGAAGAATGCTATCCAAAACCTTATTGATTCTAATGCTATATTTGTTGGTGTTGATATCAATCAGGGAAACAAATTTGTTGCAACTCCTAACTAGAATTTCCAAATATACACTAATCTGTTGCCATCTCATTCAACCAATACTATTGTGAAACCTTCTTCTTATGCTACAAACATTATTTATGATGATAATGTTGAAGAAGCCAACCACATTGAGAATATCCAACCTAAACCTTCACCTCAACCTCAACCTTAGACTCCAAATTGCATCACCTTTGATCCCACTAAAACAATTAAAGTGTATGATGGTCCTCTTTACATTATTTCTAGGGTACCTGGTATTCCTTCCCATGGTGTTCTTGTTGATTCCACTTGCATGGTGAATGTTATAATTGAAGAGCATCTTTTTAGTAAACAATTGCAAAAGGATTCCTATGATAAATCTGATATCTTAATTCAAACTTATAATTGTTTCCTTTACCCTCCTCATGGTTCTATATCTTTTCTCGCAGAACTTTGTGGTAAGATTATGGATACTACCTTCATTTCTATTCCTATCTCTGATCAATTTCAAGTCAAGCTTACTTTTCCCTGGTTGTCCTCCATGCAAGTTGTGACTTCTCCTATTCAAAAATGTCTTAAATTCCCTCATTATGGTGAGATCAAGACCATTAAACATAGTCTTTATCATCCTTCTAGGCCTCGAGACTATGTTAACCTTGATTCTTTTGGCCTTCTATACCTATAACACCCTGCTAGGGAACCCAAGAGAGATTAACCTAGATCATGATACTATGTGTGCTGAATAATTTTTTTTAAAGTTAAGATAAAGAGACATACATTCATGTGGAAGCAATTACCATTTATACACATGTCTTACACTCACATAGATTACACGACTCAAGGGTTCCATGACGTTGAATTACTTAAAGCAAAACACAACTAACAATATCACAAAAGATTCCATTTGAATAGATAAATCAAATACAACTTACATAACCATAATTACAATCCTCATGGATAACCATGAAACCACCATAACTCACATTGACTGCACATGTCGCAGGGTATGTGGTAATCACTATAATCTACTTAATATTACAATTTCTAGATTAGGTATCACATGCGATACTCTAATACAAGATTTACAATAATAAAATTACATAATAAATGATGAAGGAACATAAAGAGCTCATCTGCAAGAACCATCAAGCACTTGATACAAGGACGTTGAATCTCAATGGATAAATAATCACTACCACCTATCTATGTAGAACCACAAAGGTCCACCCCATCGTGCTAAGGAGATAACAACAAATCCCAATCGGATATCCAAAACCAAGAAGGAATAACCACTAAGCAAGGGATCCTGATAGCTCTCTAATCTGGTGTACTATCATCATGAAAAGGTAAGACTCACTAATCCAGAGGCTACTGACAACATAGGAAATCTAGACTCTATAAAGGAAGGTGTCATCATGTACGTCTAACCCTTAAGTTCAGCCCCGATAATCCCAATGGATTCTGGCACCTAAGTGACCATACACGGAGCCAATGACCTCTCAAACTGACAAGATCACTAACTATGCCAGAACCCGCACCTCGTAAGGGGGCAAGCACTATCTCATCCTCCATCTCAAGCATGGGTGAGGAGACTCCTATCTTATTAATTCATTTTAATCTCTCAATATGTCTTTAGTTATCCCTTATTAAGAAACTCTACAATAAGCAATCCAGAAGTCACTTACAGACACGGAACTTATTGCAAGCCACCTCCTACTATACATCTAGGTAACCTACCCTAGGCTCAAAGATCCTAATAGATCTAGCATAGGTCACAACCCTAGTGTACCCCAAATCAGTATCCCATACAACAGGAACAGTCGCATAGGTACACTAACAGATAGCAGAATCGAAAGGGTCACATGGTCGATTTAGGGTAATGACTAATAACACACACGCCATGAAGTAACAGAAAAATGAACACTTCCCCCCACCCTCTGTATGCATCCTAGGTCATCTAATGCCCCCATAATCACACACATAAGCAAATGAGAACCATAAGGATGCATAGAAACAAAACGTCTTAAAACACTAAAAAATGAACTATATCCATGTAATTACTTATAGAGAACTCATACTTAAACTCCATCTAATCAAGAACTTAATATGAAATAGTCAAGGTCATTTGCATTAAAACTATTTAAAATTACCTCTCATAAATAAATATTCTAATCAAGATAACCATTAATTAAATCAAATTAACTTGTCTAACTCCAGGGTCTCACGTCACCTCATAATTGAAATCAACTTGATTAACTTTAATTAATCAATTACATTTTAACTCAAGTAATTAATAAACATATTAATAAAATTAATTATTCTAATAATCCATATATTAATTAAAAATTAATAATACCTATTAATTTAAATTAACAATCAATATATTAAAACATAATTAACCATTAATATATTAAATTAAAACTATAT